>JAKTYW010000003.1:0-285000 GCA_030674565.1 Ogataea thermomethanolica
CACCCGCCACCAGGATTTAGGAGAAATTTGATACAAAAGGATTGAGCAAAAGTTGGCCTCACTCCTACGTTTGATCATGGATCTTTGCCAGGATGGTTTACTATCCTAGAATTTGAGGTTGTTATTTATTGCGGGAAGCAGATAATCATTTTTTACTGAAAGATCTAGAAAAGGGAGGTTATTAATTGTATTGGCTATCACGATTTTCAAGTTTCTCCTCAGTGAGTAATATGATTGTACGTTCTTCTTCGTTAGTGATTGGGATCTGGTAGGAGGAAAATTCTCGTATGGGAACATTGTTCAGGAACATATAATCAATCTCCTCCAAAGTTCGTCCCGTACACTCGGGAATTTGATAAAAAACAAAGACGATTGACAAAAAAGTTACCCCTCCGTAGATGAATCCTACTTTGGAATGCAGTCCCGCATATTCTTCATTCAGTAGATACGGCAGACTGTATGCAACTGCAAAAGATGTGATGACTTGAACGCTGAAGCCCAGGCTTTGAGTTTTTCCTCGTAATTTAAGACTGGGTATTTCGTTGGTCACCACAGACATAAGAGGTGCCCATCCCAGTGCATATCCAAACATAAAGATAAAGGTACCTCCGACAATGACTTTTGGTACGTTTTTGCTGGATGCGCGAAGTCCTGCAATAGCCATTATAAGTGCGCCGCCTAGTTGAAACGTGGCTCCGAGAAAGAAGACTCTCCTACGTCCAATCTGATCACTTAGTATCAAACAAATTGTCACGCCTCCCAAACCTAAAACAGATCCACCAATTGAAAGAATAAATGGATTCTGTCCGAGTGACTGCATGAACACCGCTCCATATTGAGTGCTGAAGGCTTGACCTGTTCCCTGACTGAAGAAGTGTGCTGCCATACATATCAATGTTCGATTAAGGTTAGTCTTATTGAAAAGTTCCCTGTATGTCCCTTTTTGGGTACTTTCATTTCTGACTCCATTTTCTAGTAGCTCATACTCAAGTTCAATTTCCTCCTTTGTTTTTCGGCTAGGGCGATATTTTTGAAGTGCTGTAAATGCTTTCTTATTTTGGTTTTTAACTAGTAGCCATCTGGGTGACTCGACAATGAAAGGGCTAAAGAGAAGAACGATTCCAGGGCATATGTAATAAAGGGAGACGGGGATTTTCCAAGCCGCGTTGGATTCTAGTTTCTCCGTTGAATTGCATACAATATGGATAATCAATCCGCCAAAAATTATGGCGAACTGTTTTGAGCCAACGATAAATCCTCTGGCACGGCTAGGAGTCACTTCGGTTAGCAAGAGCGGAATACAAGAGGATTCCATTCCAATGTAAACGTAATTCAGTACCCTGGCAGTCACAGCTATAGCAATGCTGTTGGCGGTTAAAGTTATAGTTGCTGATATCAGTGCCCAAAAAGACATGACAATGATGCAAATTCTCCGGCCGTATTTGTCTGCCACATAGATTCCAAGAATCATACCGAACGCCAATCCAATATATTGAAAGCTATTCAGGTAGGACAACCACGTAGTACTAATTGAGTAGCGGTGTGTCTTTTTATTCAGGGTTCCGAATTCCTGCTTATAGGCTTTCATCACTTGAATTGTAGCGTAACCTTGATTATCAAAACCAAAATTAAAGGAAGCAACCAGCATTAAAAGACAGGTGGCTCCCAGTCTCCAGCTAAACTCTGATTTCAGGACATCTATCACTATTGGTTTCATGCCGCCAAACATCGCACTAATTGTTGGAAGTTGAGATCATCTGGCTGCTACTCTTTATAATCTATTTTTTCGCCAGCCCAGCTCCCAAGAACTGAGGCGCGACATTTTGGTTTCGTAAGCCACCACAGTTGAAAAACTACAGAGGAGGTCGCATCTAAATCCATAGTCTTCACAGAAGATGCTTATAAATGGTGGCTGCTAGTCTCCAATTGATCTCTAATTTCAGGACGTCTGTAACTATTGGTTTCATGCTGCCAAGCATTGCACTAGCTTTCGAAATTTGAGATCTCTCCGCCGCTGCTCTTTACATTGCATTTTTTCTAACGCCCATCTCTCAAAAACTGAGGCGCGACCATTTGGTCTGGTATGCCACCACAATTCAGGAACTACAGAATAAGTCCCATCAAAATCCACAGTCTTTAATACGATTCATATAAATTTTGCAGAGGGGCCTAATAACAAGAAATATCTTTTGAAGCTTTTTAAATCCAATAAACCCAAAGTACATTGTATTGAAATTATGGGAAAGCCAAATTTCATATTTTTCATGCCAGATCAGCTTAGGTATGATTCTACCGTTGATAGTCAAGTTTTAACACCTAACATCGATTTTTTAAGAAAGCACGGCACGTCTTTCAAAAACTGTTATGTGCAACATAGCGTTTGTAGTCAAAGCAGGTGTTCAATTTTCACCTCCAAGTACCCCCACGTCACAGGACATACAACTTTGAACACTTTGATTCAGCCCCATGAAGACAACTTTTTCAAATCGATGAAAGATTCCGGCTACCATATTGCGGTACTTTCTCCAAGAGGAGATCTTTTTGCCGATGGAGTTACGGAGGTGTGCGTAGATGAGTATGGTTTTATTTACCTACCATCTGAAAAATACACGCCACGGAAAGGTACCCCAGAGCATCTTACTTTATGGGATAGACTTTTCTACCAGGGAAGACGTGATTCAAAGAAAATTCTTGATTTTGACGAAGCTGCTATCAAGTCGGCAATCAGCTGGTTAAAATCCCCGCCACAAGATCCATGGATCCTATTCATCCCGTTATTTTTTCCTCATCCACCATTCACAGTGGAAGAACCGTATTTTTCAATGTATTCTCGTGAAGATATGCCACTTCCTCCAGATTATCGAAAGAAAACAGGTCACGAGCCACAATATATGTCGAAGATTAGATCTCTTTATGGCATTGAGAATCTTCCAGGACATTATTGGCAGGAGTTGAAGGCAACTTATTATGGGATGATTTCAAGAATGGATGAACAATTAGGACGCATTTTGAAGGAAAGAGATCCCTCTACTACCTATACAATATTTTTTACAGATCATGGAGAGTACCTTGGGGACCACGGACTGGTTGAAAAGTGGCCATCAGGTATTTCGGAGTCACTTTCACACTCTCCTTTGATAATAAGTGGACCAGAAGTTCCACAAGGCAAAGAACTTGACCAAATGATTGAGATGGTAGACTTGTGTCCCACTGTTACGGAATTGGCAGGTCTTCAGCAATCCTATCCACACAACGGAAAATCTTTGAAAAGACTTATAAAAGGAGACGTTGATGTGCATCGATCTCACAGTATCACCGAAGGTGGCTTTCTCGAAGAGGAAGAACATCTGCTCGAGAATGCTAGCTTTCCGTATGATCTCAAATCTTCCTTACAACACACAGACACCAAATGTGTGGGTCGTACAATTGCCTTGAGAACACAAGAATGGACATTTGTTTACCGCCTATATGAAAAAGGGGAGTTATACGACAGGATTAATGATATACATGAATTACATAACCTGATCGATGAGACAGACAAAGCGGACCTGATTCAAAAATTTGAAAGAATTTGTCTTCAATGGTTTCTAAGCTCATCATTAACCCCTGAAAAGAAGGATCAAAGGTTTCCTTCTGTTAATCTTCCATCACCAGGTTCTCAGTTGGAAAATCGGACAAACTTTCATGAGAGGGATTAATTGTCACCTGGATGTGTGAGCCAAACTAAGAAAAATATCTCACCCGGTATTATTCATTCCCATGGCTGTATACATAACTCCAAAAGTTTCTGACCTATTGTTTACTTGCATATTGATGAAAATCATTCAGGACAGTTTATGTTACACTTTGAAACATAGTCAGAAGTAGAGAAATGGCATTGCTATGCTTGTGCATTGAATCATCCATAAATTCTTTCTCGTAGTTTCCCAATCCCTCTAAGGTCAATTCTCCTCGTCAAGAAATTTCTTGTCATCTATTGGGTTCCACAGTACTAAGTTCTCATCAAGCCACTCAACTGTTTCCCAATAAAATTTGCAGTGCATGAAAACTGTATATTGCAGATATTATCCTACAAACTTAAAGAAGTTGAAGCGTCCATTCTCTAATACAGTTCAAAAAGTTAATTGCAAGAAAGTATGTTCGATTGTATGATTACCACTCAACACACATTCAATTATTTCTAACAGGCTTAAACCACTGTGAATATTATTGACATGAAGCTCCGACATTGTTCTTGAAACTCTAACTCGAATCTGTGCCTTAAGAGCTCAGCTCTCTAACACAATTTGCAAAGATTTTCACTCCTTTTTCAAGGACCGAATCTTCAATTGTAGGCGGTGGGCAGATTCTCACCCTATAGGCACCGCAACTTTTGAGAAGCAAGCCACTTTCTAGGCACAACTGTGCCAATTTGGCACCGTTGAATTTGTCACTGACGTATTCTGGATTCAACACTGCAGCAGCCAACATTCCTTCACCACTGACATGTGCAACTTCCTTAAGGTTCTCCTTTGAAATCAGCTCTCTCAAAAGCTTACCTTTTTGAAGTGAAAGCTCTGAAATATTTTCATCTATCAACACCTCCAAGGCAGCAATTGCAGCTTCAGTGGCTGGTGGACTTGCAGCCATTGTGGAACCTATATCGCCAACTTTAATTAAGTCCATTACATCTGGATGACCGATCACGCCAGAGATTGGAGCAACACCGCCACCGAGAGCTTTTCCAAGACAAACAAGATCTGGCTCTATACCAGCATCCCAACTCTTGAGAATTGCACCAGCTCTTCCCAGCCCAGTCTGAACTTCGTCTGCAATGAATAGAATGTTATATTTTTTGCAGAGATCAAATGCTGCCTTCAGGTAGCCTTTTGGAGGATCAACTATTCCAGCAGCACCCTGGATAGGTTCAACCATGAAAGCGGCAATGGTCTCATGATCCTTCTCAAAAGCTTCTTTCAATGATTCGATGTCGCCATACTTCACGAGGACTCCCGATGGGGAAGTGCACCCAACATGGGAAAGATAAGGTCCAAAATCGGGATCAGGTGTAACATCCATCGAGTGTGTTGAAATAGAAATCCCATGGTAACAAGCTGAAGCTGACAGAACGAATGCACTGTCTTTTTTAATACCTTTGACTTTATAACCCCACTTCCGAGCTATCTTTGCAGCACTGTCGGTCGCATCAGCACCACTGAGCATGCATATGAATCTTTCATACTTGAAAACTTCATTGATCTTCTCAGCCAGCTTTGCATAACTTGGACTCATGAAGGCAGTATTTGCAAGGGGACATATCTGCATTGCCTTGCATGCAGCATCCACGATCTTTGGATGATTGTGCCCCATATTAACAACAGCAAAAAATGACAAAAAGTCAACATATTCATTTCCATCCATATCCCAGACAGTTGCATTCTTTGTCCTAACAACTGGAACTTGACCGGTGACGAATCCACCCTTGCATGATCTCTCGTAGGATTCGATTGACGCACGAGCCTCAGGGGAAAACTTTCTAGCTACCATACCAACTATATGTCCCTGAAGTATTTAGAAGTTAAAATACACAAGACAAAACACCAAATGAAATAGAGCAAACAACCAGAATCTTTTATAATTCAAGAACTTAACATCAGAAAATTACGGGCCTTAAAACCTAAAGTAAATCTTATTATTCTCTAGTGTCGCTAATTTTCCTTAACGTGTTAGGCGACAATTTAAACCAATAGTTTTCGCGAAAGCAGATTAGTCAGTGAGATAATCCAGCAGATAAAAGATTCATGTCATAAACTATAATGTGTCAATTGTTGATAATACTTGATGCCGGCCAAGATCCGATAGTATAAGGGGGGCCACAATTTAAATAGCGTGCTTCCTCATTTCTCGGTTTGCCTATATTCGTGTCTACTGACAATCATCTGTAGAGAATATGCTATATGCTACTTTGTGCCAGAGTGACTATAGCAAAGGTTTATTTCTGCCTACTCTAGCTAGTTTGAAAAATTTGTATTTGCTACTACTATCAAATATCTCAAGCCATCAACATCAAAATTCTTGATTCTGAAAAGTGCTGTACAATTTCAAAGTGTAACCTGTATGGGACGTGAAATAATTATCTGATTAGTGGAGCACTCTCAAAGTTCAATCGGTGAAAACTGTTTTTGTCGATTAGAAGCCCAATATGCGCAATTGCAGATGCGATCTAGTCCAGGCCACAATCGGTTAATCCTTTCAGCGTTCAATTTTTTATTTGAGATGATTCAACATTATTATTTCTGATACGGGACTAGCTACACCCAGGAGGAGAAATTACACCTACAGGCAGTTGTCTTTGTTTCTTATTGCCATGAAGGATTGTGATTCACCTGAAAACCGGGATGTATGCAAGATTGATATTCGAGTCTCAATATTGGCGGATGAAATTGAAACACGGTTCCTGTTGGCTACCGAAGGATAACGTTACTAAGTTGGATTTTCTGTAGTGTTTTGGTGAATTCAAATGATAGGCTCGTCAGATGAATACCTGTCATCCGTTTTCCACAAGGATTAGTGTATCTCATTTTTCTCTGAATTAGCGAAGAAATGGTTGACTACTAAGTTTGTCAATACCTTCTTGATTACATTTACTACAAGAGTAAAGCCGATGCTTTTGAACCAATTTCAAGAACGCTTAAAACAAGCAGAAGCTCGGATTGCTCGGAACAATTTAAGTCACTTGAAAGTGAACGGATTAATTATGTTGAAGAAAACTGTGGCTTCATGACTGAATTCCCTACAACGAAGGGCATAATGCATGGCTGAACGCGGAAATACTTCTGATTGTTGCTGAAGTAATCTTTAATTTTTTTGGATACATCATTAGTCTCGAGACATTTACTGTGGCGTCAACCGTTCCAAAATTACCGTTTTGGGTGGGGTGGAAAAAAACTTTTCACCCCCCCTATTCATGCTAG
Source organism: Ogataea thermomethanolica (assembly GCA_030674565.1). NCBI lineage: Eukaryota > Fungi > Ascomycota > Pichiomycetes > Pichiales > Pichiaceae > Ogataea > Ogataea thermomethanolica. The sequence continues at coordinate 6,954 of JAKTYW010000003.1, forward strand.
TACATAAAATCTTCGATCAAATGAGCCACAATACGATCATTTATAACCGGGAATGATCGAGCTAGTTAGCTAACTTTAATGTCTGAGAAAGAGCGCCAGGTGATTGACAGGAGAAAAGCCGATGACACATTGGCTTTTCTGGAGAGGTATGAGAGCGAGTTTGGTGATTCAGAGCTTTCCGAAAAAGAATGGACCACGATACGTAATAAGATAGTGGTGATAATTCTAGGTCTGACATCACTGGTTAACACTATGCTTTTCATTGACAAAGCTACGCTTTCCTACGCAGCTATCTTGGGACTTTATAAGTCAACCCATATTGATACTCCACAGTACGATGACTTGAACTCCATATTCTATGCAGGTTACACGATAGGTCAACTGTTGAACTTTGTTTTGCAGAAAACGGATTTGAGACACTTTCTGACTATCATATTAACAACTTGGGTTATAATTATATTTTGTCATTGTGCAGCCTACAATTTTGCTGGTCTGATAGTTCTCCGCTTCGCACTTGGTCTAACTGAAAGCATTGTCTTACCTGCACTAGAGATTACAATGTTACAATTTTTCCCCCCACAGCTGCGTGCCAAGACCCAGCCTATATTTTTTATCAGTTGTGTGGGACCACCAAATATTATTGCAGGATTCATTGGATATGGTGTCCTTCACACCCACTCAAGTATCCCTCCTTGGAAGATATTCATGATCATAACGGGATCCATGACATTACTTGTGACTATCTTATGTTGGTTTTATTATCCCGCAGATCCAACCCAAGCTCGGTTTTTGACTACGAGAGAAAAGTATTTCTTGATCAAACGTATCCAAAAAGAAACATCCTCATCCATCTCGCAGTCTGTGATCAAGAAGGATCAGATAGTTGAGTGTATCAAAGATCCAATCTCTTGGATGTTCACGCTAGCACTATTTTTGCTCATGCTTTCTAATAACTTATACTACCAACAAAACCTGTTGTATGTTGGCATGGGCGTTTCAAACTTAGGATCAACATTGATAAGCGTTGCAGGATCCGGATTCGCTTGGCTTTTTATGATATTTGGAGCACTTGTTATTCATTACTTTCCAAATCAAAGCCATTGGGTCACGCTACTCGGTTGTGTGCCCTCTGTTATTGGTGGAATTGCTATGATCACTATCAAATGGGATCACAAACTCGCGCTTCTTGCAATGCTTGTTCTTGCAGCAAACACTTATGGACTCTCGTACATTGTTATAGTCGGCTGGAGTACTTCGTCCGCTGGAGGTCAAACAAAACGGTTCTTCCGTCATTTTATGCTCATGGTCGGCTACGGAATCTCCAATATCATATCCCCACAACTCTGGAAAGGCAAACAGGGTTATACTGATGGCGCTCCTCGCTACTATGCAGCCTGGATAATCCAAATTGTTCTATCATGGATTGTTTGTCCTCTTTTAACGTTCATCATCCATTATAAGTTAAAGAAACGAAATGCCAAGAGATTGAACGACGACATTGCTGAAACGACAGTCTATATCGAAGATTACAAGACTGGTGAAGTTGTCAAAGAAAAAGTCGAAATTGCTGCTCTCGATTTGACCGATTTACAAAACAAAAAGTTTATATATCCTTTGTAATATTACTTGAATCTAATTGAAATATATCGTTATGAATTGCGCTAATCGCTATTGAAATTAGTATGCTTTCAATTTTTGCTCATACTGACTTTATTGTTTTCCCCTCAATAGATTATTATTTAAATGGATAAGGACATTTTAGTAAAAAAAAATCCCCTTATCTTTAAAACCCTATCTTTTTGCCGATAGGAAAACTAAATTTGAAGAAAATAATTCGATTTCCCTGATTCAAGGCCGACCGTAAGCAAAAAACTGACCATGTCCAAGGAAGTCAGCTCTTATATACCTCTATGATACAAAGAAGTGTGACGCGAACACAATTCACAATGGAAGAACTTGTGCATTAACTCCATATTTGTAAACCAGCTAGATATACTTTATATTCAGGATAATAGAATCTTAATAAGACTGTAACTGTTTCTCTCAAGGACGATAAAAGTTGTCTGCAACGGGATCCGATAAGCTTTAGTTCATTTGTAATTTTTTTCCGCGCGCATTGAATTTCCTGTTTCCAAGTTCACTACAACGATGCGAACCATATAAAAGCCCAGGATATTGGAAATTCAGAACTGAAATTCGATTCCAGTGATGAAAGGAATAAAGATAGCAATCGACCGAGGAGGTACCTTTACTGATTTTCTTGCAATTGTTCCAGGTCGTGATGATCTTGTCTTCAAGTTACTATCAGTTGATCCTGCAAACTATGAAGATGCAAACATTGAGGGGATCCGGAGGATACTGGAGCATGTTCAGAAAAAACAGATTCCTAAACATGAGCCCTTAGATACTTCTGTTGTTAGCAGTATTCGTTTGGGGACAACAGTGGCGACCAATGCTTTGTTGGAGAGAAAGGGAGCTAAGTGTGCATTCTTGACTACGAAAGGGTTCAAAGATCTTCTAAAGATTGGTGACCAAAGTAGACCTGATCTTTTTGCACTCAAAATTGTTAAGCCTGGAGTTCTTTATGAGGAAGTTGTCGAAATAGATGAAAGAGTAACAATGCCAGCATACTCTGAGGATCCAGAGTTAAATGATTGCAGAAATCTTTTACACTCTGATAGATTTGTGGAAGGTGCTACAAAAGAAGTTTTTGAAATCCTAAAACCAATAGACCTAGATGCTGCAAAGAGGGAACTTCAAAGACTCAAAGATAATGGATTCAGATCTGTTGCTATATGTTTAATTCACGGATACAATTTCCAGGAGCACGAAAATCATTTGAAAGCAATTGCTCTCGAAATGGGATTTGAGTTTATTACAACTTCCCATGAAATCATCCCCATGATCAAAGTTGTACCAAGGGCGCAATCAACTGTCCTTGATGCTTATTTGACGCCAGTGGTGAAAGAGTATATTCAGAGTTTTTTGAGAGGCTTTATGCCTGGTTTTGAAAAGCACACACGTATTGAGTTCATGCAATCTGATGGCGGAATGTGTACTGCTGAAAATTTTACTGGGTTGAAGGCGCTACTTTCAGGTCCAGCAGGTGGTGTTGTTGGTGAAGCAGAAACATGTTACGACCCTGATTATGGGGTTCCAATCATTGGTTTTGACATGGGTGGCACTTCTACTGATGTCTCTCGTTATGCAGGTCGATACGAGCATGTCTTTGAGACCAATACTGCTGGTATCAACATCACTGCTCCTCAGCTAGATATAAATACCGTTGCAGCTGGTGGTGGATCTATTCTTTTCTACAAGAATGGTATTTTTGTTGTTGGTCCTGAATCCGCAGGATCTCATCCAGGTCCCGCCTGTTATCGTAAAGGTGGTCCACTAACTGTTACAGATGCTAACCTCATTGCAGGTAGAATTGTACCAGAGCAGTTCCCCAAGATTTTTGGGCCAAATGCAAACCAGTCACTAGATGTGGAAATCTCGAAAAGAAAGTTTGCTGAACTAACTGAAGTGATTAACAATGAGAACCCTGATTCACCCAAAACCATTGAAGAGGTTGCTTTGGGTTTTCTGACAGTTGCAAATTTCAACATGGCAAAATTGATTAGAACAATTACGGAATCTAAAGGTTATGACATTACAAGGCACAATCTTGCTTCGTTTGGAGGTGCGGGTGGTCAACATGCTGCCCCAATGGCTCAGATTCTGAATATCAACAGAGTGATCATACACAAATACTCTTCTATCTTGTCTGCTTATGGTATTGCATTAGCTGATACGGTGGTTGAAATGCAAGCTCCAGCAAGTTCTGTGTATTCCAAGACTTCTTTGGAAACATTCATGGCCCAAGCACAAGCACTTAAAAAAGAAGTTTGTCTGAAGTTGATTGATCAAGGTCTTGATGAATCGAGTATCAACTATGAAGTGTTTTTAAACATGGGCTATAGGGGCACAGAGACGAAGCTTATGATTTGTGAATCACCAGAGGCTAGCTTTTTGGAACAGTTCACTGATGCACACAAAAGACAATTTACTTTCTCAGATGATACAAAAGATGTTATTGTCCACGACGTGCGTGTCAGAGGATTTGGAGCCTTATCAAAAGTGTCAGAGCGTTCCCCATACAATGATCTGGACTCTTTTGTTCCAATTGAAGTAGAAAGCGGATTGGAGTTGAAGCAGCAAGAGATTTTCTTTGACAATGGCAGACACTCTTCAAAAGTTTATCTATTGAAGGATTTGGTACCAGGAAATGTAGTGCATGGTCCTTCTTTGATCTTAGATGATACACAAACCATTCTAATTCCTCCAGGATCTAAGGCATTCAATTTACCAAGGCATTTGGTGCTTGAGGTTGATAACTCACGTTCTGAAGACTTGATTTCCTTGGAGCACGTTGACCCTATTCTATTGTCAGTGTTTTCCAACCGTTTTATGTTCATTGCAGAAGATATGGGTAGAACTCTTCAAAAAATTGCGGTTTCGGTCAACATCAAGGAGCGTATGGACTTTTCATGTGCACTCTTTGATGAGGAGGGAAATTTAACTGCGAATGCTCCTCATGTCCCTGTCCATTTAGGATCAATGAGCTTTTCAATTAAGTATGCTATAAATCACTGGAAAGGCGACATCCATGAGGGTGATGTACTAGCAACAAATCACCCAATCGCTGGAGGAACGCATTTGCCGGACATCACCTTAATATCTCCCGTGTTCATTGAAGGGAAAGTTCGGTTTTATACTGCCTCTCGAGCACACCATGCTGAAATTGGAGGTTTGACTCCTGGCTCTGCTCCATCCCAAGCTGTTTGTCTTGGTGAAGAAGGAGCCCAATTTGTGGCTTGGAAGATTGTTAGCCAGGGAAAATTTGACTATGACGGGCTCAACAAGTACTTTATGGAGGAGCCTGCAAAAGTTAAAGGCTGTTCACCATCGAGAAAAATTGGAGATAACATTTCGGATCTGAAAGCACAAATAGCTGCCAACCAGAAAGGTGTCACTCTTATTCATGATCTTTTTAAAGAGTATGGAGTCGAGGTAGTGCTGTTTTACATGAGAAATGTGAAGCGTTCTGCTGAACTGGCTGTGCGTAAAGCGTTAAAAGATCTTGCTAAGTTGCACAAAGGAAATCTCCCTCTAGAAGCCGAAGAGGTTCTCGATATTGGCTCAACTATTAGTGTCAAAATAGACATTGATGAAAAGGATGGAAGTGCAATTTATGACTTCAGCAAAACGTCAGAACAAGTGTACAGTCCCCAAAATATTCCCATTGCTGTTGTACATGCTTGTGTCATCTTTAGTCTGAGAACAATCATCAATTCGGATATTCCCCTAAATGAAGGATGCTTAGTGCCAATCAAAATCATTGTTCCGAGCGGCTGTCTTTTGAATCCTTCTCCTGAAGCAGCTGTTAACTCTGGTAATGGGCACGGGTCTCAAATGGTTTCTGATATAATTTTCAAAGCATACAAGGTTTGTGCCGGAGGTCCAGGATCAATGAATGGTCTTGCATTCGGAAAGGGGGGCATTGAAAACGGTAAAATGATTCAAGGATTTGGAATGATTGAAGCAATAGGTGCAGGAAGTGGTGCATGTGATGGAGGAGATGGGTTTTCCGGAACTCAGTGCGGAATGACAAACACCAAAATAACTGATCCTGAAATGCTTGAAAAGAGATATCCATGTATTTTACGTGAATGGGGTCTAAGGAGCGGAACTGGTGGTTTGGGAAAGTGGAGAGGAGGTGATGGCTTGCAACGTACTATTGAATTTTCGACTGATGTCCAAGTTTCTGTTAGTTCATACAGAAGAGTTACTTCACCTTATGGAATGAATGGGGGTTGTGAGGGAGCTCGTGGAGAAACAAAGTTTGGCCGTCCAGGACACGATGGAAAAATACGCTGGTTTCGTGCTCAACCATTTACTGATGCGAAATTGACTAAAGGAATGATGGTAAGTATTTCCACTCCTGGAGGTGGAGGATATGGACCTCCGTCAGAAAGAGATGATTCCTTTAACTCCATGGTCCTAAACACTAATATTCCATTGGCTGGTGGAACGCTTGCCAACATTACAGAGTTATCAAACACTTCGCAATAAATATATTTTATTCACCAGAAGGAACACCAACCTATATAATGTTGACACAGATTCTCAACAGAAGTTGCTTGTTGAATCAGCTTGTCCACCTGGCTCGTAACATCAAGTTCCGTAAATCTCCTAAAATCATTACCTGTAAGTTTGTCAGTGATTCTTCTCAAAACGTACTCTGCACGGGCATTCAAAATGTCCGCTTTGTACTGAGCTGCCATTTTGTTTGCTTCCTCCTCAGTAATTTCTCCATTCCTGAGAAGCTCATTGTAATTTGAATTTGGGAAATGTTGATCTGGGTTTTCCACAATTTGTTTCAGCGGAAAATCAAATCCCCAGTTGATCAAAGGATCGTAAGCAAACGCATCCAAAATTGCCATAAGGGACTCTTTGTTATCTCTCAAAACTCTCATAACATTCTCACTGGTAATTCTAAATGATCCCTCGATACCGCTGACCTCCATAGCGTAACTTAGCATTCTGGTCAACCTAAATGGCACTTTTTCAGGATATTTTTCTCTGAGAATCGCAGCTTCAAAACAATCACCAAAATCAATATGCACCACCTTACCTGTAATTCTGTCCATCATCAGATTGGAAGGGTGACGATCGCCTAATCCAAGAATATATCCTACCATAGACATAACGGCCAAGGATCTAGTGTAGGTTGTTCTTCTGTCAAGCCAAGCTTCCGATGATTTCGACTTGAACCACAGCACCTTGTAGAGATCCTGACCACGTGTTATATCCAAAGCATAGGTGAAAACCTCCACCTTTTCTAACAATGTCAAATTGTCATAATCTGGCGACATTTGCAACATAATTCGATGTTCAACATCCAACAATATTTTTCTTGGCTCCCTATACTCTTTGATTAGAACATGGAAAGTGTCGGAGTTTGGAACCCATCCCAGCAGTCCTGATTGCGGAGAAAGTGGAGTTGCTGCATATTGCTGGATATCCATATGTCTTTTGAAACACTCCGGATCATTTGCAAGTAACGTGTTCACCAGGCCAAATAATTGCATGACTAAGCTGTCTTGTCGAATATCTTCATGTCCCTTCAACAAAAATTGATAGTTCTTTCCATCACTGCCCAGAATATTAAACTTTCTAGGTCTTTGTTTAGAAGTAATGACAGAGAAAACTGGTTCAAACTTAACAATCTTGATAACAGATCGTCCTGGAACATAGGTTCCTGGTACAGCCAATTGAAGGTCTTTTGCTGTGAGAAGTTTAGGAGAAACATGTTGAAGATCAAGATTTTGAAGTTGTGGTAGCTGTCTTGAAATTCTTCTGAACACACCATAATACAAATCCCAAGCTTGATTTAAATAAGCAACATCCTTGGTCCTCCTGAAGTTCATCAACCATTGATGTGCATCATTTAATTCCTTGCCGAAAGCATTGACAAAAGAAGCTTCCCTGATCGTTTCAGGTCCCTTGTCTAGTAGTTGATGCAAAGGTGTCAAAATTGAAAACATCTTCTCAACATTCTGATCTCCAAAATACGACCTGGATGCATCTTCCAAACCTTCGTACCACATTTCGTGCCACAGAACAGCAACCCTGATAAGTTCGTTACTCACTAATCCAACTTGGTCGACGAGGGTAGAAGAATGTGCCCTCATCTTATCGATGATAGTAAGAGCCGCTCTCTGACGAGAAATGCTGTCAGATTTAATTGCAACAGTCAGTGGATAAATCAAAGCTTGGGGGTGAGCTCTACCTAAGTCTGACAGTAGTCCCAAAAGTGATTTGCTGACTACAGGATCTGGTTGGTGAATTCGTGAAATAAGTTGAGGGATCACGTCAAGCCAGGTATCAATTTTCACCATTTGAAAGCCTTCATGCATGGCGCTGGCCACCTCTTCAATTCCACCAAATTTGATCCAAAGAGTCAATAATCTTAATGTATCTTGTAAAGGATTTGAAGATGAAAGAGATATAGAATGGAAGAATCCTTTGACGGCAGGAACAACATAGTGTAGAAGGTTTCCCAAATTTCTATCTTCTTCGTTTTGAGTGTCGTCGTGGAGTTGTTTTGCTTGAGGAGAAATAACCTCAAAGTTTGCGAGCGCCCAGTTATGCCAAGCTTTATACCATGTTGGGTCAAAGTGAGTTGCAAGAAGGAAAGATCCAAGAATTCCAGTTGATTCCATTTCAGTCCATTGATTATTCAACGCAATCTTCCATTCACCCTGCTTCAAGTAGCATCTTGCAAGAAGCATGGTATATTTTTCGATATTGTCTGATGCCCCCGGAATAGCGGTAGGTAATGGTTGAGTAATTGCTTCGTTCTCATTGACACCGATGTCACGAGAGAGTTTTGAAGAAAAGTCTATAAGGTGATTGAGAGCTTCGCGTTGTTGACCCCTGGCCCACATATATTTAAGCTGAGCATAAACGACATGTGGAGGCGCCCTCGATGTATGATTTCCGTAGTCTCCCTCATCAAGCAATGCATTTAGCGATTTTTCAGCAAGTCCAAGTCTTCCGCTCTTCCTGCAAAGATTAGCAAATTTGATCCACATCTCCATGTCCTGTTTAGGTTTGACAACTAGAGCACGAACCTTCAGCATCCTCTGCCAGATATCCACATTTCTCTGACATCCAAGAAGACGTTTGTTCCATGATTCCCGAATTTGGATGCGCTTGTCGGAACCTTGAGGAAGGCATTTGTATTTTATTATTTCTTCAAGTTCAGCCAGCATCTGCACCCTCACCACAACTCCGTATGCCCTATTATAAGATTCACTAACTAGAGCAGTGATTTCAGTCACAAGCAAGTCTCTAGCTTTCAGTATGTGCTCAGAAGCCTCATCAAAGTTGTTCCGATGAAGGCACAAAATAGCGTTGAAAAATGCTTTGTCTGGAGATTCAACTTTCATGACACTAATGTAGTTATCCATCCTTTCCCATTGTCCTAAGCCCCAGGCTGCTGCTGCGGCTAAAGGCGCAATGGCACGCTTGATATCGCTAGAGGATTTGCTCCATCTATTTTGAGCAAGCTCACTTAAAGAGTCCCATTCACCAAGAGCGTGCAAGCATCTCATCTTTCCCATTGTTATATCCATAGACTCTGGATCTTCTTTTTCTCTCTCGTTGTATGCACGTAATGCATCATCCCAACGTTGAAGTTTTTCGTACCACGTCTCTTTAAGTTGTAGACCATGATGATCTTGGGCGTATTTGAGAATTCCAATTGCAGCATCGGACTGTTGTAACTGATTGTTGATACTTATCAAGGATTCAATGGTTGGCGTGGAAGGTTCTTGGATAAATTCAAGCTCTTTGTAATGTAGAGCTTTGGCGTAAACATGACTTCTTTGGGCATATTGAGACAATGTTTGAATTCTAATGGGCAATGATTTATCATCGTGCTCGAGGAATTCTGCCAAGTTCAATAAAGTCTGGTGAATCTCTGGAAGATTGTTCGGTGAAGACAAAGCAATACATAAAGCTTGTGCAAGTTCTCCCTGATACTGGATATGGAGTTCGTTCCAGCAACTTGCAAATGCACAATTGAATAAGTCTCTAGCAAGAGGTGAATATATCGTTGCGAGTGAAGAGCATGCTCTCAAAGCTGGAGATGGTGACTCTTTCAGTAATTCAATGCTTAATCTTCGTATCCACTCTTGCCAATCATCTTTTGTACGCATGCTATTGCAATCCCAAACATAACGTAGTGCTTGTGCATTGACGGGAAGCTTCCTTGGTGTGGCTTCAATGTCAAAACTATCATTAGCAGGGAGATCCTGTGATTTATCATTCAAGAAATTAGTAGGAAGAGGTTCACCATTGACCAACTTATCCACTAATTGATCATATGTTGAATTCTGAATCTTATGTTTTGCCATCACCTTCGAAATTCCAGGAATGAACACAGAAAACTCATTACCCATTTGTATAAGTAGCAGACAAATTGTATTGACAGCTGATTCTTTGATCTCGTCAGAGTCTGAATTTGCAAGAAGTCTGATCAATGGCTGAAGAATACGGGAGGAATAATCGTTCAAGCTTATTTGCTTTGATAGCTTTCCGATAGTGTCAATAGCTTCACGGCTAATGTGTTGATCTTGACTCTCAAAAATCTTAACAATTTGAGGTATAACTAAATGAAAGTAAGGCTCAATATTTCTGCCAAACACTGAAAACGCTTTGAGAGCCCGAGCAGATGATACTTTTCTAGGTGAAGAGTCACTATCCAATACATCCATGAAAATTGTGATGACTTTAAACATGTAGGTCTTGAACTCATCATCAAGAGCCTTTGAAACCTGTTCAATGACGCCTATTATGGTAACCTGCAAATTTATATGCGGGAAAAACTCCTCGATAAGCTTAAAAATCTCAGGCAAGAATGGACGTATATGGAGCTTGACAATTTTTATGAGATCCCCTAACTGTTGAAAATAGGTTTCTAACAATGTTGCTGGGCAAGAGTGGATGACAGCGGAGAATCCAGGGATGACTTTGTCAAGAAATGGAACACACTTGACTCCCAGAGTTTTGAAAATATGCATAATCGCCTGTATAGCAGCTGGGTGGTGAGTACTCAATGATAAGTCCTTCAAAATTCGTAAGAGTGTTTTGATGACAACTGTGGGAAAATAATCTTCATTCGATGGTGATTTGCCTTTCATTAGCAACTCCATGTCAACAGGTGGCGCATTTTGTTCGGCTACACTTAGAGAATCTTGACCATTTCTCTCCACTTCACGGTGTTTGTAAGGATCTAAAGCTCCCAAAATTCCAACAAGTCTCACTGTTTCTCGCCTGACAGCAGTAGATGACTCAGATTTAAGAATATTGACCAATAGTCCAAGCAATTGTGGGTAGTCAAGTAAAGGTTGAATAACATATCCCGATGATCCGGCAACCTGACCAAGAGTTTTCAAAGCCGCATCTCTCTTGAAGCTCATGCTTTGATCTTGAAAAGTTTCTATCAGAATTGGCATCAATTGGGGAATAAAAGGAAGCATTTCATCGCCAGCAACGTCAGCCATTTCACCAATTGCTTTCGTTGCAGCAGCCGCTACTGAAGCACTGGAATCTGTTGAAGTTGGTAAAAGCACATCCATGATCGGTTTGAGATACGGCTTAGTTAAATCACCAGTATGTGATATTAAAACGCCAATCAATAACGCAGTATCTTCCTTTTTTCTGGCATTGTGACCACCATACTCTAAAGTGGTTAACAATTGAATCAAAACCTTTCTTAATGATGGAACAATGTATGCTGGATTAATCCTAGCAAGTCTTCCAACTAGCTTGATTGCGACTGTGCGAATCTCAAATGATTCATCATTCAATGTCATAAATAGCAGCCGGACATTTTCGGACTGAGACAATTGAGGATCGAACTTATCACCCAAGCTGCTCAAAATTTCACGTCGGATCTCTTCGTGTGGATCAGTGATGCAAACTGTGAGTAGTTTATCCAAAACCTCGCCAACAGCTTTCAATGAGTTCAGGCTCTTCTGCAAGCAGATAGGATCCGAAAGATATATTTTTGAAGATGTCAGACCGGCCCGCAAACGCACTTCGGGATTGTCATGTTCAATATAGTGAATGACAGAATAGCGAACGAATTCGGTCAACGAATAATTTCTAAAGTCGAAACACCTCAATGTCTTCAATGCCTGTAAGATGACCACAACGTCTGGTTCCTCACTATATTGACTTTTCGGCAAGCCTGTCAAGGACGTTATATCAACTGAGGGGGTACTAAATTGACCTCCATCTCGAACAAACATGTTATGTCGGTAATTGTAGGCCATGGTGGAGTTCATTTGGCGTTTGAAATCAGGGGCTCCTGGATGTTTGAACTCATATCCAGAGAGGCATAAACTAACTGTGTTGATTAGTTTATCATTTATCATTGGCTCCAGAGAGGGCAGATAGTCAATGAATAATTTGAGCAGGCTCAGCATATTATCATTGATAGGCGAATTCAAAATCAACTTCATGAGATGATAGTTGTTGATGAATTTAGTTAGCGGTGGTCCCAGAGAGATTGCCAACTTTGCAAGACAATAGTAACAATATGGGACTATTTCTTTCTTAGTTTTAGGGATCTTCGAAGACAATGCATCTTTAATGCTTTCAAGTAGAACTCCGTCCAGATAGTTGATAATGTTGTTTTTCGCTTCCATGGAAAGGTCACCAATGCTCATCAAAATGAATGAGCGATCTTTACCTATCTTCAATTGTGAGATATAGTAGAGTAACACACGATGCATATATTTGTCAACAAATTTAACCTTGTCAAATCTCGCAAGAATAGGCATAATTTTTGTCACCTCCTTCCTGACTTCGATAGACCTGTTGTCTTTTATACTCATGATATTCTCATAAATGTCATCAATTTTGGAATGTAATAAGGAAGAGCTTTGCAAAACCAATTCTCTGTAACAAAGTAAAGAACCATGAATAAACTCCGAAGGGTTGTTATTGATGGATGGTCCATTACCACTGTTTGACGCAAGAGAATTGCGGAACATCAACGATGCTTCGGTATAAAGTTTGGAAAACCAATAACTCTTGAGCTCTTGGTCCCTTTCATAAACGATGTTGAGACAATTTCGAAGACAAATGGCTGAATCTTCTCTTAGCAGAGTTTTGGAATCTCTGAGACCAATCCACACATTGGACAAAATCTCTTTGATATATGGATATAACATAGCTGATGCATTTTCAGCAAGAGAGCTTATGATCAAGATAGCCGCGTGCTTCTTGCTTTCAACTTTCTCGGTTACCAACCATTCTATAGATCTTTTGACTTCGAATTCCACAAAGTCTCCAGTGAGCGATCCCCCCGGAATAGCCAATCTACCAAGAGTTTTTGTAGCTTTTTTCATTACTGTAAGGTCATTGGACGTTATCAATCGCCGTAGATAATTTGCATACCGAGCGATCATATTCGAGTTGTCCTCCGAGGTGGAAGACCCACCGATTCTTGGTAAAGAGCTGCTAATTAGCTCCACAAGTGAGTTGATTGCTTCAATTCCGCCCAACTGTTCAGAGACAACGGAACTGTTTATGAGATCGAAAATGCGTTTGTTGATGTGGTTGGTGTACACACTCAATTGTTCGGCCGTGAGAGCATCTCTTGAAACTGAGATGAACTGCTCGCGCAACTTCTTTGCTGCGCGACGTTGCAGGTTTGTGTCCTTGGAACCTAGTTGGACAAAAATTTCATCTACATGCCAAACATCCAACAGAGTCGACATGGCTGGAAATAAATATTTGTGGAATTGAGATTGGATTTTTAGTCCTTAGATTCGCAGCACCCGGCATATTGTTTAAAATCATGGCAGTACAATTCCAGCTGGGCTTTAGCCCGTCTAACGTAGGAACTATTGATTTGAATGTTTAGCTCTTGCAGTGTCGTAATTTATGGGAGAGTGAGGAGACAGACACTATCTACGAAGCAGGGCAAAATAGATTACCCTGCACGCTTTCACGGCTGATAGCCTTTTGGGTCTAACAGCGTAACAAAACCAAATAAGTATTTAGTTATCTGTACTTTAGACAGTACTACAGATTACCTACGCTCTCCACGTTTTTGAAACTGGTTGGCAATTTTGCTCCTTCAAGTCGAAGCACTACATGATTTGGAACCTTCGTGGAAATTCTGGAGCCAAGAAATTTGTTTAAACACACGACTTCAAATTTCTGGAATATAAAACAAATGAGCTCTTCTATGCCATGAACCCAAAAATGGGATGCGTAGGCAAGAAAAGGTATCTTGATACAACAGATCTATTTCGAGATACTAAAAGAAGGTTGATAGATAATTTTACTGACCTGCATATTGGGCCAGTTGAAGAATCCAACTGTTCAGGGACTTCACTATTTGACAGCAAGTATCTAGATCCCAAATTCCAAGACATTCCCAAATTAGACAAAGTTGTGATATCCAGTATAGACCAGTTTCTGAAAGATAATCCAGACAGTTTTGAAGGAGATAAGGTAGACCTATCCAATGTGGACGTGAACAAATTGATTATACCCAATGTTCACGGAGATTATTCTAATGAGCTAAGTGAATTGTATGATAGGTTCGTTCGAAGTCAAGGAGCTCTTATCAAATACTATAACCCAGAAAAACTAACATACTCACGATATATTGACTCAAAGGAACTGCCCGGAAAGATTGAAGAGCTGGATACCGAGCAAGCTGGATCTGAAGAGAATTGTGATGACGAAGATGTAGAGATGGACATCGACTGAAGTTTTTTAGTGCTCCAGAGCACACATTTTATCAACAATCTCCACCAAAGCCTCTCTGGCAATTGGATCTGTTGTGACTTCGCTTATCAGATGCTTTGCCTGACTCTTCAAATTGTCAAGAACAGAACGGCAATATTTGAAACTATTAGTTTCCTCCATTAATTTGAGAGCGTGGGCTTTAAGCTCATACTCTTCTGTGCGCAACTTTAAAATATTGAGCAATTCCTTGTTGCTCTTATTACTGCTTATTGAATGTATAATCGGAAATGAGAATTTTCCTTCACTGATGTCTTCGCAGTAGCCTTTGTTTTTGTTGTACAAGTTTGACTTAAGGTTAAGGTAGTCATCTTTTATTTGGTAAATCACCCCCAGTATATTGCTCAAAGAAACCAATCTTTCACAAGGGTGTCTCGCCAATATATTCATTAACTTTGCGCTCAGTCTGAATAACCCTCCAGTTTTGTTCATCACCATATTGACGTACTGATCTTCTGTGGGGCATTTGTTGCTTTCTCGCCAACAAAGATCGAGACCTTGTCCTCGATGAAGATTTATCATCTCCTCGATGAAAATGTTCTGAGCTGCCAATCTGTTGATCTCATTTTCAAATGTGTCGTTCAGCATATGCATTGCCTGAAAATACATATAGTTTGCGCAATTGATGGTCTGAGGGGTTCCAAATATCAGATGTGCGCATGGAAGGCTACGTCTTAGTTTTGAGTTGTCTTCGATGTCGTCGATCAACAGTGACGAAAGATGCAAAGTGTCAATCACTCTTTCGATCTTAGCTAAGTTGGCGTCTGGAACATTGAGAACAAGGTTGAATGCCTTTATTAAAACTCCTCGCAAGTGTTTTCCTTGTGTTTGATCAGAAAGATAAGTGTAAGGTGTCGTGAGATCACTCTCATTTTGAATTTCCCACGAAGGCAAATCAGGTATCACTAGCATTCTTTTGGTTAACAAATTTAAGATTCATAAAAATTAAAATTGAAACTAAACTTGATAAATTGCAATGGATGAAATTGTTGTACAATGGATCAGGGATACCCCAGTCGTCACACTTGCAGTATGCAGTGGAGTATTTGGAATAGGGCTGTTATCAACATTGGGGGTGAAACCAAGCGATTTGTCCTACACATATGATGACGTTTTTATTCGGGGACAATTCTGGAGACTGCTGACATCACCCTTTTACTTTGGGCCTTTGAGTATGAACCTCTTCTTCAAAACATTCTTCTTGTTTTACGTTGTGCGAAAAATAGAGCTTAGCTACAGTAACACTCGGAAGTACCTAAAAATGCTCTTTTGCCTCAGTGCTGCTTTCTTCCTTTTCAGCACCTACATCAATCCAGTGCCATACATTGGAACATTACTTTTTGACTCATTGATATACATGCATGCTAGAATTCATCCTGATGACACCGTACTGCTCTTCGGCATGCTCCCGATTGATTCTATTTACTCACCATATTTCATCATGGCCGCACAAGCAATTTATTTCTTCAATGTCATGGGTTACCATCCTGCGATAGCTCACGAACTCTACCTAACCTCTGTGGCATATTTAACTGCTCATGTCTACCTTTTTGTTTCCACCGATCTCCCTGAGCTCCACCGAAGCCTTTAAAATTTGGTGCAAGGGTTTGAACCTCTTATCCTCAAGTGGAAATTAGAACCGCAGCCGAGAAAAATTATAAATTGCCTATCAGGACTACCTTTACTGAAGGGATGTCGTTCTTAGGAGGATCAGAGTGTGCTGCCAATGCAAACCCATTATCACAATTCTCTAAACAGTCGCAACATGATAGTTCGTTAGAGGCAAGCTTCCGTAATGGGGCACAAAACATATCTGATAACGGTCAACTCAGAACTCCCATGTCGATGAACCAGGTTAACCGGAATCACATGGAGCAGTTTATGAACCAAGGTAGTTCATTTGATTTCCAACCAATGGTGGAAGAGTTGAGTATGATCCACAGCGGACCACATATCCAAAACATGCACGCGGCGCACCAATCTCAACCACAAGAGATGGCTCCTGCTTCTATGCAAGCCCAAGCACGAGCCCAGGCTCAAATTCAACCCCAATTACAATCACAAGTTTCGGGCTGGTCGTCTGAATTCAGAAGTACAGACACAATCAAGATGGAAAATCCTCTTGCTCAAAGACAAATTCCGAGACAGTCGATGGGGATGGCTCCATTAATGCAAATGAGACCAATGATGTCTCCTATGGTTGGACTTCAAGCAAACAACATGAGTTCCAGCTCTATGCAACAGGGTACTAGCCAAGATGTCGATTGGGAACAACATTTTAAGGAAATGGAGGAAATCACATCAAAATCACAGACTCCTGTTGAAGAATCTGTTCAAGCGCAGGAAAGCGCCTTCGATCAAGTTTGGGACAACTTACAAGACACCTACGCTGATCATATGTTAAGCAACGATGAGTTTCAAGCTCAGTGGGAAAAAGATTTCGAGAGATATGCTCAAAGCAGACTCAACTACGGAGAGTATCATTTCGAAGAGAACAATCAATTCAAGAATAATCCAGATGCTTACGAGATTGGTATCAAACTGATGGAAAGCGGTGCAAAGCTTAGTGAAGCCGCTCTTGCTTTTGAGGCTGCTGTTGAGCAAAACCCTGGACATGTTGATGCATGGTTGAGACTGGGTCAGGTTCAAACTCAAAACGAGAAAGAGCTTGCTGGAATAGCAGCACTCGAGAAATGTCTTGAGCTCTCCCCGGAAAACTTAACGGCTCTAATGACCCTGGCGATTTCTTACATCAATGAAGGATATGACAATGCAGCTTTTGCTACTTTAGAAAGATGGATCGAGACGAAATACCCAAGCGTTGCAGAACGTGCTCGAAGTGCAAATCCCGATATACAGGCCGATGACAGATTTTCGCTGAACAAACGTGTGACTGAGCTGTATATCAAAGCTGCTCAATTATCACCGGATGGCGCTAACATGGATTCTGAGGTCCAGATTGGACTGGGTGTACTATTCTACTCCATGGAGGAGTATGACAAAACGTTAGATTGCTTCCAGGCTGCTATCGAACATAATCCAAACGATGCATTGGCTTGGAATCGTTTGGGTGCCTCTTTGGCCAACTCCAACAAACCGGAGCAAGCTATTGAAGCATATTCTCGTGCTCTACAACTGAATCCAAACTTTGTCCGCGCACGGTACAATCTTGGAGTCTCTTTCATCAACATGGGCATGTACAGAGATGCTGTTGAGCATCTTTTGACGGGACTAAGCATGCATGAAGTTGAAACTGTTGATGGTTCGACTGTTGTGAGTCGCAACAATCAGTCTACAAGTCTGATTGAAACTTTGAAACGAGCATTTCTGGCTATGGATCGTCGTGATCTCATAGACAAAATCAGACCAGGACTGAATGTTGATTCCTTCCGTAAAACATATGATATATAGTTTGATGACGTACGAAAAAAAATTATTAGCAAAATGGCGGACCAGCGTAAGAACGGTGCTGCATGCGATGTCTGCCACAGGCGAAAGATTAAATGTGATATCGGATCCACAGGTGCTCCATGCAGCAAGTGCAAGGAATTAAAAGTAGAATCACAGTGTGTTGTTCACAAGCGAAGGAGAAAAACAGATAGATTGACGTACTTTGCTGTTCAAGATGAATTTGTGAATGCGATAAAATTACCACCAAAACGCCATCTTCGCCAGACCTTCCAGAGAGAGACACAGTTTGTTAACATGACTCATTACCCTACAGCTAACGAACTTGCTGCGAAATTTTACAAAAATGTGGTTGGCTTTCAGTCTGAAGTGGATGAGGTGGATGCTCAATACTTATCTCAGCTAGGCTGCTTTAATTTGCCTGAGAAAAAGGTTTGTTGGTTATACTTTAACTACTTCTTCACAACCATGAACACTTTTGTCTTACTGGTTGATCATGATAAGTTTGTCAAGGATCACCAGAATTTAGAACTTGTTCCCTCACTTGTATTAGTGCAAGCCATGTTATGTGTTGGTTCCATCATTCAGAAAGGCAAGCTTACTGTTACAAGTGAGCGTGAACAGCAAGACAAATACACCGCAGTTTTTTACAAGAGAGCCAAGGCTCTGTTGGATGCAAATCTTGAACATGACTCGATCGCCCTGGTGCAGACATACCTGATACTGTCCTGCGTCGCAGACATGACCAAATGCGCAATGGGAATAAGAGGGCGCACCTGGCTTCGAATGGCTTACCAAATCGCTCAAGATAATTACTTTTATGAAAAGCAATCTAACCTCCCGCCTTCCGAACAGGCATTGCGCAAACGGTTATGGAGCGTGATGTATGTCAGAGATAGAATGTACGTCTTTTGGCATAGTGGACCTATCTTAGATTTTCAGAACGAACATGCCATCTCTAAGAAGGCGGAGGATCTTTTTGCGGGGGATGAAGATATACAAACTCGCGATTTTGCTGAATCGTTGATCAAGTTGGCAGAGCTTATAGACATTACTACCAGCAAGCAGACACTTTCAATGGAAGGCTATTTATGGAAAGATGTTCAACAATGTGATATGTTAGTTACAAAGTGGTTTGATACTTTACCCTCACATTTGGTGTTTAAGTTGGATGATTACAAATCTCAAACGGGGCATGCTGCATTGGTCACCATGTATTACTACTTGCTTCTTCTCACAATACACAGGGTTAACTTGCTACGCGAATATAAGAAGCTGGAAGAAGAAGGTCGGGACAAACTGCTGATTCAGAGTATTCCTTCCTGGGGATTAACATTTCACTGTTCCTTCATGATAACCCAAATTTCCAACAGGTGGATTGGATCTCACAATTATGCTCCATGCCCCAACATATACATGCAATGCGTGTTCTCGAGCTCTTTCACTATGCTTTGCCAATTGATGAACACTGACCCACAGATCCGTCAAATGGCTGATGAATGTATCCAGATGAATTTGTCGATTATGAAGAGCTATGGCCAAATTTATTTACAAGGACAACTTGCACATTATGTGGTCAGTCAAGTTTATCATGACAAAAAGAAACAAAGCAAAATATTCAAAGTATCGTTGGATCTAACGGAGCCAGAACCCAAGCCAAAGAAGCAAGTTGGTGAGGATATCAGTTCGCACCTAAAACATCGCATAGAAGCGAAACTATTAGAACGTCCTCTTGAGTCAAATGCGGAAGAGACAGAGAAAATCAAACAATTTACGCCTCTTCAAACGTATTTCAATAACTTCTCAGATTCAATGCCTAATAAAAGATTCAAACATTATCAGGTTGAAAGGTCAGAGTCGGTCCGCGAGCCTGCAACCAATTCCGTGAATTATTCTTCCGGACATTCTGTTTCTCCAGCAACCTCACTTGAAGAGTCGAACCTTGGCTACGGTGCTGATCTTAAAAGTTCGGTGAATGCATGGTTGGCGCATACTTGTGATCCGTCGGAGACGGCAGAAGTTAGGGACACAGATTTTGTCAAGAACTTTCGTTTCAATTATGAGCCGTTCAATGAACCACCACCCAATCCATATGCCAACTCTTCGACCCCACAATATGAGCTTCGCACGCCGACCGACTTTTTACAGATGCTGAGTTACGCGGACCCCAATCTTCTTCGTTCGCAGACCAGCGATTTCGACCAGCTACTAAAAAATTTATGAGACTATCGACTTTTCGCGTTCAAATATATATTCCAAAATTAATACACAGATCTATTTATATGTCTGGTATATCCTTAGCTTCAGATGGGTATTCTAAGACCCTAAAACCCAATTCGGGGCTTAAGCATAAGAAATTTAAACTGGTATGGAGGAGTATACGAGAGAAACCTTATTTTTTGCTTTTACTTCTTCCCTTACTGCTATTTTTCTTATTCCCACATTACCATAAGAAAGCGAACGTGGTAATTATACTTGCAGCTAATGAGGGAGGTGGAGTTCAGAGGTGGAAAACCCCCCAAGAATGGTCTGTTGAACGTTCATCAATTGCAAATAAACGTGATTATGCAGAAAAACATGGATATATTTTAGCAATTAAAGACACAGCGTTGAAGAGAAGGTACAGCCACGAATGGCGCGAAGGGTGGGAGAAAGCAGACATATTAAAGCAGACAATGCGCCAGTATCCGGACGCTGAATGGTTCTGGTGGCTAGATCTGCACACTTTTATTATGGAGCCACAAATTTCACTCGAGGAATACTTGCTCAAGAATCTGGAAAACCGCACTTATAGAGACCTTTCGTATCTGAATCCTTTGGACGTCCCAACAGACATGCCTTACGTGGATGTCAAGAATTCTCCTGTTGACTTAGTATTGGCACAAGATTGTGGTGGGTTCAATCTCGGCAGCTTCTTGATACGAAGATCCGAGTGGACAGAGCTTCTACTTGATTTCTGGTGGGATCCAGTACTTTACGAACAAATGCATATGACATGGGAGCACAAGGAGCAAGATTGCCTGGAAACCCTGTACCGAACACAACCTTGGGTGAGAGAAAGAGTCGGATTTGTTCCATTAAGAGCTATAAATAGCTTCCCTCCAGGTGCTTGTGCTGACCAAAAAGATGATCCTCAATACTTTTACAACGAGAAAGATCGCGACTTTGTTGTGAATATGGCTGGCTGCAACTTTGGTGACCGCTCCTGCTGGAACGAGTATGAGCACTACAGGAACCTTCGTAAAAAGCTCATCAAAAAGTCACGTTGGTTACCCGGCTTTACATAAAAGTACCTTAATAAATGTGTATATTATTATTTATTACACTTTCTACTTCTCCTAGTTATGGACAACGACTTCTGGAACGATCAACCAGCCGAGGATGAAATGGCTTTTCTGACATTTCCCGATAATCCACAGAATTCTCGACCGTTACAAGGTCAGTCAATGGTCGAACAGGAATTGGGCACACAGAATACCAAGGATGCGTTAAATACTCATGTGGATGGTCCACCTTCAGGGTCTTCCGCGTCTTTCTCCCCACAGACGTTTGATAATAATCAGAAGATGAAATTGGATCAGCAAAGGCAGTTCAAACAATCGCCGTCTTCTCAAAGCCCCTTTGACCCTTCTGCACCTGGCTCTGTTGGAACTCCTACAAACTCATATCAACAACCGCGTCCTCTCCCTAAGCAGACAACAGGTCAGCCCCCAAACATGACTCAACAACGACAACTACAAATACAAATGCAGCAGCAACATAGTTTTATGTGTTTACTCGAGGAATTCATGAACCGAAACAATACACCTTTGGTAGACAAGAGTCCTGTTATTGGGGGAAAGAAAATGAATCTGTTTTTGATATATGCTGTTGTGATCAAGTTTGGTGGTTTCAACAACGTGTTGAGAACTAAGAAAATCATTCCGGTTGCAAGTAAATTCGGAATACCTCCCGATAACAATTTCTTGCTCAAAGAGTTTGTTCAAATGTACCATAGATGTTTGCTTCCATTTGAACTCTATGCAAACACTCAAGAAGGAATGAAGGAGCTTGCATTTAGGAAACAACAACTAGAACAGAAGAATCAAATGCAAATGCAAATGAGACCGGATTCACAAACACCAAATCAATCTCAAATATCTACGCCCGTTCAAGGCCCTTATCAAAATCCGAACATTGGACAGACCTCTTTCAAACAGAATACGCCTTCAAGTGTTCCGCAAAACACTACCCCAAACTTTAATGCTTCTACTCCAGGCTCCAGCACGAAAATTACTCCTAGCGCACCCAGTGTTTCTGAAAAGGATGGAGCTGACACATCTTACCTTGCCCAACCTACCCCACCGGATGCCATAGACAGTAATCAAGCCTCTCCTCAAAAGTATGCGAAAGATTCTCCAGATTTTTTGAGAGAATATATTCCTCGTCGCGCTTTACTGGAAAAAGTTGCTGGTCACGATCTTAAGGCTCTGTCAAGTTTTGGCGAACAGCTTGACCACTTGAAACCAGTCTTTTTGTTTGTTCCCGAATTAGGGAAAATTGATATTAATGCTTTGACATTATCGCTATGCTCCCGAATTGATTCAGAGATTAACTATGCACTGAACACTCTTTTGATTGTTAGCTCTGATCATAATCTGGTGATACCTCTCGCAGAGTGTATGGGACTACTGGAGGGCTTGTGTCTACTTGGTACGGACCTGATCAGGAAGATCAGTACTGGACATCTTGAGAAGAAAAGAGATGATCTTTACAAGGATATCAATGACCATCCACTCAAACCTAACACAATCGATGCAGTTTTTGAAAAATACAAAAACAAAGTGGGCGGTTCTGAAGATGTGCATATTGTTGTTGACTCATTCACCTCAAAAGAGATACTAGATGAAAGTGAAGGTATTGAAGTCGAAGAGGCGTACTCTGATATTGAAATGGACGAAGGTCAGAAACTTGATCAATCCACTTCTGATGTCCAGAAAAATCCTGTAGAGCCGTTTATCATACCATCATACATGCAACTGTTACTAGAATGCCGCTCAGAAGCCGATGAACTTTCAGACAAAATTCATTCGAAATCCCATTCGAATCGCGGTTTGATTCTTGTTGCCCAACTAAACACTGTTTCGATGATTCTCCGCAATTTATCATTTGTGAGCAATAACCAAGGACTATCCAATAACAACATTATGGCCTCTAACACTCAACTACTGAATTACATTTTTGAGTTGATCTTTGTGTTTAGCGGCCCAACATCTAAGTTTGTGCTAGCAAGAAAAAAGCTAGGTTTAATGAAAGACACGCTAATTATTATGAACAACATATCTCACGCGATCGAGCTGCGTTCGATGAAGGAGGCATTTTTGATTTTGGCTTTTTCTATTTCATTTGGAAACGATCTAACGGAGGAAGAAAAACAGACAGGTATTCTTCTCCCGGAGTTTGATGTGGACAAGTCAAAATATCAGTCGCATGCGATTGACGTGCTAGCTAAGATAATTTGTGGATCAGTGAACAATAAAAAGAAAATGTCTATGGTCTTGACGCACGACAATCTTGACCCTGAACTCAATTCTTTGTTACAATATTACGACCAGGGAAATAATGGGGATCTGATACTGAAAACCTTAACATTTTTGATATCTGCTCTGCCCCTGCATCTGATACATGAGGGGATCGACAGATTCAATGAAAGACTGCCCTACTGTTTGGAGTTGTTACTGACAAGTGTACTCATTTCCGAAAGTATTACAGATGCACACTTCAGCTCTAATGTGGCACTCAAGTTTCTCATGGCAGCAGAAAACATCGGCTCAAATTTGCTTAAACTGGCATTCATTTTTGCTGCTATCTATGCGAAGACGAACCATGAGAATAAGCTTATGTACATCCACATTTCTGGAAAGTGTATGGAACTAGTCAACATTCTCATAAAGGCCGCCATGACGCACGCGACATCTACAGGATCCAAGAAGGAGTTAGAAGCTTTAGAGTCAATTTGCAAGCTATTCCCAACTGACGAGTCGATATTGGGAGCTCTTTTGACGCCTACTCTTCCTCCAGAAATTGGAGTTCAAGCTGTTCAATCTGCAAAACTAATGATTAGATTACAAGAGGCTAATAGCAATTAATACATCTAACTTTTAGGTTCTTGTTGCATCTCAACCACCTCGACTTCTGAGGCTGATTCTGTTGTAACTGGTTGCTCCTTTCCGAACATAACGTTAACGAGAGTTGCAATGGAGTGTCTACCTTGCCACAGAGGATAGCAAATAATGTATATCGCAGAAAGCACCAGCCACATAAGAATGACAACGATCAAACCAGTGAAAGACGACTTGCTGAGATCATGGTGACTGGCATATAACCCCAGAGGTAAAATCAAGTAGACACCGAACACAAGCACAATGTTTATGACTGCTGCTGCCCAAATGTGGAAACGAAGCTTTTTCCTTTCCTCGGGAGTAAGCTCTACGGCCTTCCTTTCTTCTTCGTCCATGTCGTCGGCAAGAGTGATGCTATCCTTGAAAATTCCTAGATCGAATGGCACCGCGTCAGGCTTTAGAAGACTTATTAGCACAATGAACATTGGCGGACTAAACAACGAAACACAATTTCCAATGAGGCATGCCTTGGTCAAGTTCAATGTGTTTTTATCCACAACCCCGTCCCCAAAGTGATACGCACCAGCAATCCAGCACAGGACACCAGCAAGAGTTCCCAGGGGGGCGCCAATGACTAGACTCCATTTTGTCATGCGCGTCCAAAAGAGACCCAAAACGACCGTGAACACAGTTGGGTTAACTATAATGCCACTAAACGTCAGCAGCCAACCAACAGTAACCCCAACATAGTTGAAGATAACAGACACAACTGCCATAAACAAGCTGAAACCCACCACCGAAATGTGTGCCGCTCTAACTAATTCCGACCCGGTAGCATCTTTCTTGATGTAGGTTCTGTAGACATCATAAGTAGTGACAGACGAAAAGGCGATCAGCTCGGCACTACTGGCACTAGTGACAGACATGAAGAGCATCACCAGTCCTGCTGCCGCGCCCGATTTGCCCATCACGGCGTACATTCCGTAAATGACAGGCAAGCCATTGTTGACTTCATTGTCAGTCAACAAGCGAGGATATGTAGCAGAGCTGGGGTTGGTCAGAAGTGCTCTGCAGGCAAGACCAGCCGAGGAGCCAATACAGGCAGGAATGACTGCCCAACAAAGTGCACCCATATTGTAGCCCTGGAAAACTTGGGATGAGCTTGATGCAATTGCACGTTGTGAGTAACCGGGATCACCAAAAACCGAACTCAAACCTCCTAGACAAACGGTCCAGGTGAGCATCAACATGGTGCTATCGTGAAAGCTAAGGTAACTTTGACCTGTCTCGGATGGAAAAACTTGTTGGATCTCCTGCAACATGTCGTACATCTTGGATGGCGAGCCGATCAGTGGAGATGTGCAATAAATTTTGTAGCTAGTGGTGATCAGGATGATATAGATGATCACTGTATGGATCCAGTCAGAAATAAATGTGGCCTTTAGACCTCCAAGGGCCGTGTAAACCATGACTCCCAATGGTAGCAAAAAACTAGCTGCTACCACATTCATGCCAGTGGTGGCAGAAAATCCCTGCGAACCTCCCAGAAGAAGTAAGGATGAAATGAGAATATTGGTTGCGAAGGCATACCCAAGGAACACGTAGTGTCCCAAAGGACCAAATCTGACAGAAAAACATTCGGACACCGTGTGTGCTGCCGGCGCACGAGATTTCAATTGCAGACAAACGAACACGAACAATGTGATCTGAATGCAACCGCCAATACCATAAAGAAACCCACCACTTATTCCATGCGAATAACTCCAGGTTCCTGAGGACAGAAGGGTAGCTGGCCAGGTCCAGGCTGAAACGGTAGAAGATGCAATCAATCCGGACCCCACGTTTCTGGAGGCCGTGGTAAATCTTTCAGAGTTCTGAAGCTGTCCTAGATACTTAGAAAGTGTTCTTGTGATTAGGGACATGAGCAGAGCAAAGCCTGCTCCGATTCCGAGGACAAAACCGTAACCATATCCCTGGTCTAAAATAGCAGCTGTCATTTTTTAGTGGAAGAGAAGAGGTGTGCCAAGACTAGAAGTTTAAAAGGTGCCGTCGGTATCTGGGTAACTGATAAGGAGTAGATAAAACAGTTTATCTTTAGAAGCATACGACGAGGATATACCTTTACGGCATGATAGGTTACGTTTACAGTAAGAAGATCGCTAAACTGTTTCCGCCGCAAATCCTTGTTCAGGAATAAGGATGCGCGGCATCCTGAAATTTTGATGGCGCTTATCTCCAAGTTAGCTAGTTTTCCGTCAAAAAAAATGCAACTTTATTTCCGGTTGTTTCAGAATGACGTGGATCAAATAAGATACACAAAAAAATTGGTTAGACTAGAGAATCATGGACTGGCTGGAGATCAAAAGCGCAAAGAAAGCCCAACTACTGGAGGCTATTCCTGCCGAATGGCAAGATCCACACCTGAAGGAGAAGATGCTGAAAGAGGGATACGTTAACACTTGCGAGTATCTTGATTCCGTTCTTCCTGATAAGGAAAATCAAATCACAAAATTAAGTGTTTGTAAGCTGGCTAAAAAAATTAGCAGCAGAGAGCTCACTTCCGTGGAAGTGACAAAAGCTTTCTGTCACCGTGCCGCATTGGCTCACCAGATTGTCAATTGCTGTGTTGAGATTTTTTTTGATGAAGCTTTGGAACGGGCCAAGGAGATGGATACGTACCTGGCAGAAAACAATGATGTTTTGGGTCCATTGCACGGTGTTCCACTTTCCTTGAAAGATCAAGTTGATCTAGTTGGAAAAGATTCTAGCATTGGCTATTGTGCGTTGTTTGGAAAGCCTGCTTCCAAAAATGCTGTGCTTGCGGATCTGCTTCTTTCCCAGGGTGCAGTTTTTTATGTCAAGACAACTGTTCCGATTGCCATGATGTCTCCTGAAACAGAATCCAATTTAATGGGATACACTTTTAACGGTGTTAACATCAACATGTCTTCAGGGGGAAGCAGTGGAGGTGAAGGTGCACTTCTCGGGGCAGGTGGTGCTGCTCTTGGGTTTGGAACAGATATCGGAGGAAGCATTCGTATTCCATCTATGTCACAAGGATTATACGCACTCAAGCCATCCACAGGTCGAGTCAGTTACATGAACGTGAGTAACTCATATGCTTACCAGGAGTTTGTTCCATCTGCTATAGGTCCCATGG
Source organism: Ogataea thermomethanolica (assembly GCA_030674565.1). NCBI lineage: Eukaryota > Fungi > Ascomycota > Pichiomycetes > Pichiales > Pichiaceae > Ogataea > Ogataea thermomethanolica. Next base: position 34,005 of record JAKTYW010000003.1, read on the forward strand.
GCCGTAACCTTGAAGACATCAAGTTTATCTTTGAGCTTATTGTGAAGGCAGAACTATGGAACATAGACCCAAAAGTACTAGCTATTCCTTATAAGCCAATGGAAAGTTTTGCTGGCAAGAAGATCCGGTTTGGTTTCTGGCTCGAGGACAAGGAGTGGGGAATTCAGAAAGCAATTTCTCGTTGTCTGACTAGTGTCAAATCGACGTTAAGCGAGGCTTCGTACGAGACACAGATTGTTGATTTTGATCTCCAGCCGCAATTGGTAGACACTATGTCTAAAGTGTTTTCGGCAGACGCCTACCACGAGATTGGAAGTACTTGCGAAATCACCGGAGAGCCCGACATTGACCACGTCAGACGCCTGGTGTACAAGGAGGGTATTGATTCACCTTTGAATGTGAATGAGTGGTGGAAGGTCGGTAAGGAGGTCTACGAAGGAAAACAACAGTTTTACAAGAACTGGAAGGATTGGGGAATTGATGTTTTGATTTGTCCTGTGTGGAATACGGCGGGTTTCAAACCCAGAACTTCCACCAGTCCCAGATACACTAGTCCTTTTAATCTAACAGACTCTGCTTCTGTGATCATTCCGGTTGGTAAAGTGGACTCCGCGATTGATGGAGACCCGGATTGGGATAAGATGCCTATTTGCGTACAGGTTGTTGCAAGGAGATCTGAGGAAGAGTTGGCATTATATGCCGCAGACATAGTGGACAAGCTGGTCAATGGTTCATAACGGTTCATTTCTAATTATATATTTCTTCTGAAGAATCTAACAACTTTTCCAGCCGCCTCTTGGCCGATGATGGGAGCAAGCTGGTCTTCGTTCATTTGACTTAGCTCTTTAATGCTTCCAACTTGGTTAATAATCAAGTGAACGTTGATAGAGCTGATTCCGGGTATATTTTGGATCAGGTCAATTGCCATGTCATTAAAATATGTGTTCTTATCAAACATGGGATTGAGTCCAGCGTTTATGGCCTTCTCAACATCGGGTTCTTCTTGAGTCAGTTTGAGTTCACGGAATAATCGAGCAGTCTCGAAAGGTGACGAACTCCATAATATTTTGAGCCCTGGAAACGCAATCAGAAGCATCATCAGCTTGAGCTGCAAATCCTGTTGAAATAATGTTGATCCTTGTGCTCCTGCAGGGACTCTGCCATCCCGATAAGCGGAAAATGGTTCGAGAGAGAATGATTTTCCTTCCTCAAATTCGATTAGAAGTGCGGGAAGTTCATAATATCGGAACATCTGCTCACACTGCTGGTAAAGACGGCCACTCTTTAACGATCCAACCAAGTCAGGAATCGATTTCCGCTCAACGCAGATTTTCGGAGAGAGCACGTAATCACCAACAGTTAACATGCACGGTATCACCTCCATAGCAGCTAGATAACACAAGAACGGTAACTGGGAGCGAAACTCTCGCACGTCCACAACAACTTTATTTCTGGTTTCCAATGGATTTCCTCCAGCAACTCGTGTGCTCTGTTTGATGACAGGATGAAATTTGGCACTTTCATCCTCATCTGTAATGAAAGTTTTGGGCAGAGACGATTTTTCTCTGATCAGCTTTGTAAAGGTGTCTTTCTCACGTTTTATATGATTCAAGTATCTCTGCTCCTCGATGGAATCACCGTAGTACATGAAATAACATTTTGCAGGATTTGTGTGTCGCAAAGCCTGGAATAGCTCAATCCTCCTGATGAATCCCAAATCAGGTTCATACAAAATGATGTACGAGGGCATCAACTCTTCCAGAATGTAGTTGCTTGCTTTGGAATCAAATTTATCGATGATTACTTGATCTGTGCGATCAACGTACTCGAAGGTTAGAGCCTGGTTATTTCTTTCTTCAACCTCAGGAGTATACTCTAGAGGCTCAAATTGGTTCATGAAGGTTTCATATTGATCATCCACAATGCCCTCCTGACCACTTTCTCCAAATCCTTCGCCATCATCGTCGTCGTCACTGTTTGCAATCTGGGACTCCAAAACTTCCACCATGGCCTCGGGGACCTCATCTTCGACCATCTCATCTTCAGTCTTGCTCAACATGCGGTTATATGAAGTTATGACTGCACCACCTCTGGCTCTCCGACGCTTGTTAGGGGCCGCTTTGCGCCTAATAAACGTCCTGGAAACGTTGACATCATCCAAGTTGTTCTCGGATTCCGAGGCTTTCTTCACTGTATTTTTGTCAAGCTCTTTCTGTATCTTTATCGTGCGACTTCCTGTTCCTTTTTTCCATGCCAAATGCTGTTTTAGACTTTGTACCATCAACCTCCGGGCGCTATATCCGGTGTTACCATTCGCTTGGTACTCCTGATAGCTGGTTAAAAACTTTCGAATCTGGTTCGAAACGTATCCAGAGGAGCACATAATCAGCACAGGTCCATCTTCAGAGCTGTCTCTGCGCTGTTTGCTTTGATTGATCTCGTCCAATATAAGTGCCAACTGCTCCCATTTGGGTAATTCTTCCAGCAGATACGATGCCTCTTCATCGCCATCCTTGATTTTATCAAAAACTCGGCTCTTACTGCACGATATGACGGTCATAGCTTCGTCTAAAAGCAGCCATGGGGCCATTGTTCTGTTGTTGTTGGTCACAGATGGTTTATTGGCCTCCACTATGCTCGATAGCTCCTGGTAGAATTGGACGGAGTCCCACGTGAACAGTCGTCCTAAGAGGTCTCTAAGCGTGGAGAAATCGTATAGCACCTGCTTCGTCGTAGCAGATACTCTATGCCAGTAAGGATCCAGACTGGTTCTGATATTTCTCACAAACTCGCTGTCCAAAGCGTTCTCAATTACCCAGTATTCTGATGCTATTTCTGGGTTATGTCTCTTCAGCTCGTTGATGCACGCCTCCATACATGCAAGAAGTCCTGTCTGAATTTTTAGCATGTAGCTCGTCATTTGTACACTAATCTCAGTCACCTTGTTATCGACCTTGCGAGATCTGAGCGAGCTCGTAACATCCACATGAAATCGAGGCCATAGCATCACCCGTTGGAGGCGCAGATATTTTAATCTGGAGTAAAGAGGCTGGAACCCAGATCCCATACTTTCAGGATCGTCCGAAAATGCCTTGATGAAGCCCCATTTGTTCTTCCTTCTGTACAAATTTGCAATGAACCGTTCGCTCGAGTACTCGCGGACGTTCTCGGCATGCAAAAGAACAATTCCGGTCACCATTTCGGGATCGAGAACATCCCCAAGAAAATCAGTCACCAGGATTCTATTGGTAATACTCAAAATTCCACCTTTTTCGTACAGCCTGCGACGTTTCTCCAACGTAGTTGGATCCTTGCTGACTGATATGAAAGTCACACTTTCATCCTCACCATCCAACCAAGCGAGCTCTTTCAGTTCCTCACTGATTTTATACAACTCCGAATTGCTAGCGTTTACCAGCAGTATCAGTCCTTTCTTGTTATCAATTACAGAAAGTCCAAGTACGTGCAGCAGGTTGGCCACTATAGTTTCTAACCCCAAGCCTTTACCAAGAATTGCCAGTCCATCCTCTTCCACCATTTCGTGCACTATCTGGCGCTGGTATTTAAGCCCCAGAGTAAGATTGATGGTTTTGTCCTCTCTGGAAGATATAATGGACCTCACTACCCTGGGAGGTTCTGTTTCCAATTGCTTGGCAATCACCGGAACCGTCAGTTCCTCTGTGTCGCGGTCATTCTGTAGAAGCTCTGTCAGCTCATTTTGGACTCGTTCCTCGTCAGAATCCACCTCAAATAGTGGATCAGACATAAGGGAATATCTGAACTTGCGCGACGATCGACTTTAGTGCAAATAAAATTAATCGAACTTGGAATTTTTCGCCAATTTTTCAGAATCGCACTCATTAGTCATGTCTATGAAGATCAACGAGAAGGTGGCTGCTCTCCAGCCAACGGACCCGTTTTTTTCCTTTGAGTTCTTCCCTCCGAAGACTGAAAATGGATTGCGCAACCTGTTTGCACGTCTCTCGAGAATGTCTCTACTTGGCCCGCTATTTGTCACTGTGACATGGGGAGCCGGCGGAACCACCGCTCAAAAAACTTTGGATCTAGCCATCACTTGCCAACAAGAACTTGGCCTAACAACATGTATGCACTTGACCTGCACAAACACCTCTAAGGAGGTTATCGATGATGCGCTTGCTCGAGCTCACACCGCAGGAATCAAAAACATCCTCGCTTTGAGAGGTGATCCACCAAGGGACGGAGTTGACCCTACGCACCACGGTCACTTTAAATACGCTGTGGATCTGGTCAAGTACATCAGAGAACAGTACGGTGATTACTTCTGTATCGGAGTTGCTGGTTATCCAGAAGGCCATGTGGAAGGTGCTGCGGATGCCAGCGGTCAGGATATGAAAAACGATATTCCTTACTTGGTGGAGAAGGTGAATGCAGGAGCAGACTTTTTGATCACTCAGCTTTTCTACAGCACTGACAAATTCCTTGAATTTGAAAAGACCATCAAATCGAATGAGCAAATCAAAAATAAGAACTTGATTATTATTCCAGGATTGATGCCTATCAACGGTTACAATATTTTCCAAAGAGCCTCAAAGCTCAGTCACGCCTCGATCCCTGACTCCGTGCTGAACCAGTTTCCTGATGAGATCCAAAATGATGACGACAAAGTCAAGGAAATTGGTGTCGAAGTTATGTCCAACTTGGTCTCCACGATATATAAAAGTACCAACGGCTCTATTCGTGGATTTCACTTCTACACCCTGAATTTGGAAAAGTCCATTGCTCAGATAATCAACAAAAACGAATTTCTCTCAAAAGTTCTCCAGCAAATTGAGGCCAAGGAGTTGGAGCAGGAAAGCTCCATTTTGGATGACGATATCGATGATGACACCACAACCGCAAAGAGAATTGCTTATGCTGATCGGTTCAGACAAGTCAGCAATCAGGTCATTGGGGACCAGCCTATGAGACGTTCGGGAAGCAGAAAGTCGATGTCCCAGGTCAAGACAATTGTGTCCATCTCTTCTGGTAAAGGAACTTTAGGAAAGGACGCTACGTGGGATGATTTCCCTAACGGTAGATTTGGTGACTCCCGGTCGCCAGCTTACGGAGAGATTGACGGTTACGGACCTTCGTTGAAAATAACTTCTTCGAAGGCGTACGAGCTCTGGGGATATCCAGAGTCTCTCAAGGACATTTCCAAGATATTTATCAACTATTTGAGCAATAAGATCGACGCACTTCCATGGTCAGAGCAGGGACTGAATCCGGAAACGGCTCTTATTCAGGAGGAGTTGATGCGACTTAACGAAATTATGATGTTCACTGTTTCTTCGCAACCAGCTACCAACTGCAGCAAGTCCAGTGACCGCATTTTCGGATGGGGTCCCAAGAACGGGTACGTCTATCAGAAAGCGTTTGTGGAGATGTTTGTCAAAAGAAAAGACTGGGAAACCCTGCTTCCGAAATTGCAAGCCGACGAGTATGTCACGTACTACGTTTCGGACAGTAACGGTAAGTACGAGTCGAATCTGCCAAGTCAGAAAAGCAACTGTGTCACGTGGGGAGTTTTTCCGGACCGAGAAATCGTGCAGACCACAATTATTGAGGAAGAGTCGTTCCGTGCCTGGAGCGAAGAGGCTTTCAACATTTGGAGAGAATGGAGACTATTGTATGCACCAGGGTCTGTTTCTCACAAATTGATATCCAGTGTTCTGGAAGATTACATCCTTGTCAGTGTGATTCACCACGATTATCCAAGCGAGCAGGCTCTTTGGGACTTATTATTAGAGTAATCATAGACTATCCAGTGTATTTTATCTCCTGCTTAAATTTGGCAAGCTCGCGCTCGTACAGTTTGTAGTTCATTTTCGGAAGCTCGCCCCCGATGAACTGACAGCAGTGGGGGGTAAGCTGTAGCGCCGCATTGAACATTATGGGGGTGCCTTTGTGCACCAGCAATTTCGATCCTAGCCGTATCGGGTATAAATCTGTATTCGATCGCAGAAAACCCAACGGTTCGACTTCATATGCAAAAGAAAGATTTTTATGTGCGTCCTGCAACGTGAGGCGGAACATGCTGGAGTTTGGTTGCGTGGGCAGGTGTTCTTGCGCGTCCCCATCAACACTGGGGAGCCCGATAACTTTCTGTTTTCTCTGCCGCGTTCGTGTTTGACGGTCGTAGAATCCTTCGTTCGCGTCCAGAAGCTCAACGAGCTTCTCAATGTACGTAATAGACGACCTTGACACGTCTCTCACTTCGACTATCTGGAACAATGTATCGGACTCTAACGTTAACATCTGCACGGTGCTGTCATGAGCAGCGGGTCGGAACGGGGTGAGAAAATGAGTAATGGATTGGTTGCAGATCTCGGTCAGGTCCACGAACTTGAGACTCTCCATGCCAGGGTCTGAGCACGATATTTGGGATTTTTTTAAATTATCAGTCGATCTGCCTCAGGGTGGAGAGACTTTTTCGAAAACGTCGATTCTCCCAATTATTCTGGTGCATTTTTTCTGCAGCCGCATGCATAGAGTTTTAACTTGGGGGCGCCCACAAGCAAAATGGACTGACACAACGTCACGGCTGCGGCTCGAACACTCCAGATCATTAGAGAGACTTTAAGAAAATGGTTTCCGTTAAATACAACTCGTGTTTCACTATGTTTTGGACATGAATACTCTAACTAACATAACGCTGAACCACAAGTATAGGTTCCGTACCCGGATAGGATCAGGCTCGTACGGTGTGGTGTATGCGGCAAAGCACATTTACACGCAAAAAACATATGCTATCAAGGTGATTCTCAAAAATCAATCAGTGCATGGAAACAAACAGCTTCTTGAACAGATGGAAGAACAGCTATCGCAGCTGGCGTCTGAGAATGACCTCAACCTTGTGGCTAACCTGCTCAATTTGGATCTCATCGAGAAAAGCGGCACTCAGTGCAAAATTCTGAAAGAGATCAGCTTACAGCTTAAAGTCCACAAGCATCCGAATATTCTCTCGCTGTACAAAGTCTACGACCTTAAGCCCGCCATTTTTGTCGTGATGGATTACTATCCAGACGGCGATTTATTCAACACCATTGTCGAAAAACAGCGCTACAAAAGTGATCCCTTCCTCATCAAAAGTGTGTTTCTACAACTTGTCGATGCCATAACATACTGTCACTCAAAGAACGTTTACCATTGTGATATTAAGCCCGAAAATATACTTGTCACACACAACGGAACAAAAATGATATTAGCCGATTTCGGCCTGGCGTTGCAAGAAGACCACATAGAGTCCAACATTTGTTGCGGATCCAGTTACTACATGCCGCCAGAAAGGATCCAGAACATGTGTCTTGGCTACGACGAGCTCGAGCCTCATTCATTGCATTTGGATCGTCTGCTACAACCGGAAAAACAGCCGTGGCACGAAAATGTTAAATTTCCTACAGGCGCCGGGGATGTGTGGTCTCTGGCCATCATCCTCATCAACCTAATCACAATAAGAAACCCTTGGCTCAAGGCATCACTACAAGACACCACTTTCAAAGCCTTTGTTAGAGACCCCACTGTTTTAATGCGCATCTTGCCAATATCGGAAGAAGTTTTCCATATCCTGTGCAAGTATTTACAAGTGAACCCATGGAACCGCAAAGACCTGTTTGAGCTTCGAAACGATGTGTTCAATTGCGCTCATTTCACCACTTCCGGACCTCTGTCTGTGGACTCGAGGATTGCTCTGGAAGACCAGCATCTGTACACATGCCAGATGCCAGTGGATCACGTTTCTATCAGCAAGGTGAAAAGCAGAGAAGCCCTGGGACCGCAGGAGGAGGAAACGAACCATATTATAGATTTTCCCTTTGTCGGACAAAGAAATCGATGTGGGAATTGTGCGGATTGCGGTTATGGCACTAAGCCTAACGTGATAAATCGACTGCTACACCATAAGACTGCAAGGATCAGGGAAAGCAACCAAGACAATATCGAGGTCGTGCTTCATGGTTCGCCGTCCTCGGACTCGGTGCTGTCAAGTCTGAACATGTGCAACAAACCGTCTACTAACGAGTTCTCGTTGTCGGATCTCGATTACTGATTAATAGCATATATATGGTTTCTAGCAGACACCTCTGCACCCTAGAAATAATATTAAGCGATTTTTTTTGTTCATCAATCTCAATGGATATTGGCCTAGGTTATGCTGACAACCGTCGTCATCGGTTTGGAAAAGCAGTTGCGCGTCCGAGCAATAGACTGAAGGTGGCAATCGGTGCTGTGGTTCTTTTCCTGCTGTGGTTCCTATTTTCAGGCAAGAAAAACAGCGGTATCACCGAATTCGACGAAGACAATAATGACGTCCAAGATCTCATTCAGGGGAAGGAAATCCACAGGCAACCAATTCACTATCTGAATTTCCAGAAGCCATTTGTGGATCCTACCACCCTCTCTCTGTTCAATTACGATAATGGAGGAAACATGGTCATGAAGAGAAACCTCGATCATATTCGTCTTGTTTCCGAGCAGCCAAACTCGGTCGGCTACGTCTTTTCGAGATTCCCTATCTCTTTGAAGGACTCCGACTCGTTTGAGGCTGTGGTTGATTTCAAGATCCACGGAGAACAAACTCGTTTATCGTTGATTGGTGATGGACTTGCCTTCTGGTTGACCAGTCAGAAGCTTGGTCAGGGTGACATGTTTGGCATGCAGAGCGATTACCATGGGATTTCAATCATTTTGGATACGTTCAAAAATACTCAGGGTAAGTTCAGCAACGCCAAAGGTGCAACTAGTTTCCCCAGAGTTTCTATACAAACCAATGATGGGTATTCTGGAAAGTATCGGAAGGATGACGATGGAACAAGCACGGAAATTGGTGTATGTTCCTTGCATCGTGTCTATAATACAAAGAGCGACATTCCGTCAAGAATGCGGGTGAGCTATGTTCGCTCGTCGGGTTTCTTTAGTGTTGAGTTTGATTTGTTGGGCAATGATAAATGGAAAACCTGCTACAGCACTAACGACCTGGCTCCACAATTGATCCCACAAACCCCATACGTTGGAGTGAGTGCTGAAACTGGTGAGCTGTTCCACTCTGTCGATCTTTACCAGATCCAACTGAATGCTCTAAAAGACTCCGAGGGAAGCCCTATTCGCTCGATCGACGCATTGATGGACCAGCTGGACGATCGTACAGATGCAGAAAACAAGCACGAGGCTGCAAAAAGGAGACACCGTCGTCTACGAAAGCCACGGAAGCCAATAGGGAAAAAATCGTTGCATCGGATAAAACAATCTGAAGAAAGAGCTAAGAAACGTGCTGCTCAAGAGCAAAACGGAAAGGGACCAATCGCATACCTTTTCAGCCTTCTCTGGAAAATGCTCAAATTCTGTCTATATACCGTCATGGTTCTTGTATTGTCCTACATTGCTTTGTTGGGCTATCGCGTCTACCGCGAAAAGAAGCGCACGAGTAACCAACGCGGCCTTCTGTAAATTAATTATGATAAATAAATATCGGTAAAAATACCACGAAAAATATTATCTTGTGATAGTTATGCTTTACTCAATATATATCATATCCAGGTCAGGATCTCTTCTGTTTCAAAAGGACTTTAAGTGCGTGAATTCTCCTATAACGAAACAGAAATCCAATGACTATCTCGTGATAGCGAGCACCTTGCATGGTGTCCACGCTATAGCGTCCAAAATAACTCCTCCAGACGCTGATCAGGACCAGCAAAAATCCAGACTTCAGGCAAACTCCAATCGTTCTGGTCTCAGAGCAGTGTCCACCTCGCAATTCAGAATCCTCATCAACCAAACCGTCACAGGAACAAAATTCATCTTGTTTGTTTCTCCTGAACTCGACGAGCCGCGATCGCTCGCCATCTACGACAAGATATACGAACACTTCACCAACTACGTGCTGAAAAATCCATTCTACCAGTTGGAGATGCCGATCAGATGCCAGCTGTTTGAGGACCACCTGAACTCTGTTGTCGCAAGCTGTAACGTTTGATGATTCCCCATCTCGACGCGTCGATAGGCGCACTCTTCCCAGCATTCTCGATACATAAATTATCTTTCAGATTAAGCATTTTTTTCCATCCATGCGTGACATTATAGTGTTTTCCGGCTCTTCAAATCCAGAGCTCACTGAGCGAATCTGTCGTAACTTGGGACTTGCACCTGGCAAGGTTGAGCTCAAGAAATTTGCAAACGGAGAGACCTCGGTTCACTTTGGAGACTCTGTTAGAGAAAAAGATGTCTTTATTATTCAGTCCGGCGCAGGACACGTGAACGACTTATTCATGCAACTCTTGATTATGATTTCTGCTTGCAAGATGGCTTCAGCCAAGAGGATAACCGTTATATGTCCCTTATTTTTCTATTCAAGACAGGTTGAGTCACACGGAAGCAAGAAAGGAGCTCCCGGAGGTGCTCGCCACAAAGGAAACATGGTTCTGGACAGTGTTCCTTCGTCTCCAAAATTGGGCTTGAAGTCCAGCTGGATTGACCCAAGTCACAAGAATCTTGCAAATTTGCGAGCCATCAATTTGGACACTCCAGTGAAGACACTTCCCACGAACGAGGCTTCGATAGCCAGTGCTCCTGCTTATCGTTCCTGGATAGCTCAGAGTGGAACACTTGTTGCCAACTTGTTGACCTCTGCGGGAGCCAATCACATAATAACCATGGATCTGCACGATGCTCAATTCCAGGGCTTCTTTGACGTCCCTGTTGATAATCTTTTATCAAAACCATTATTTCAACACTACATTGTCAATTATATTCCAAATTACAAAGATTGTGTCATTGTGTCGCCTGATTCTGGAGGTGCCAAACGAGCTGCTGCGCTTGCGGACGTTCTTCGCATGCCTTTTGCTTTGATTCATAAGGAGCGTCGTCAGAAAGTCGATGCGACTTCCTCGCAGTCAGACCTCATGACCCACTCTAATCCGTCAAGTGCCAGTGTCAACAGCGTGAGCTTTGTTACTCCTGGACTTGCAATGCAGAGATCACCTTCAACAGCGTCGGTGAATCAAGGCAGTGCAGAACAATACGTTGCCACCACAATGCTTGTAGGCGAAGTCCAAGACAAGGTGTGTGTGGTGATAGACGACCTGGCAGATACCGGCAACACAATAACCCGTGCTGCCAGTCTTCTGAAGGACCAGGGTGCCAAATATGTGTATGTGATGATCACGCACGGTATGTTTAGTGGAGATGCCATGAAGAAATTGAAAGTCTCCCAAATCGACAAAATCATCACGACCAACTCGGTGGATCAGACCGAGCATCTCGCAAGTCTAGGGCCTGATGGAATGGAGATCCTGGATGTTTCGCGAGTCTTTTCGGAAGCCATCCGGCGTATCAACAATGGAGAGTCAGTTTCCATGATATACGACCACGGATGGTAATTTTTGGGAACTATTCCAGCCCGTGTCTTTTGTTTAGCTCGGCCTGTTTTTTTCGTTCTGCCTCGATCTTCGCAAGATCTTCCTCTGTGATCAGATGATGTATATGGTCGGCCTTTTTCGTGTCGTGGCACCACTCAATCCCGTCCACAAACTTGTCTAATAGAATATCCTCCATAGTGATTCGTTTATCAGGTGCAATCGTAAGCATAGAACCAATAAGTATTCTCGAAGCAGAGGGTAGCAGCTTAAGCAGGCGTCCTGGCCCGATTTGCTTGCGTTCGTCTTCTCCTGCAACACCACTGAATGCTCGAAAAGACTGGTCAGAGGGCTTGGGAATCTTCCAAGGAAAGCGTCTAAGAACCATGCAGCAGAACATGATTGCTAGAGACCATATATCTGCAGGACGTGGGTCGTAAGAACCCATTGATAGACACTCCGGTGCTAGGTATGGATCTGATCCCACTATTCCACGCACTTTTATGATGTTTGTCTGGTTCTGGGAGTGGAGATCCTTAAATCTTGCTGCCGATCCGAAATCAATAAGTTTTAACACTCCGTCCTCGGTCACCACGCAATTGTCTAATTTGAGATCTCTGTGTGCAATTCCTTGGTTATGCACGTAACTGACACCACTGATCAACTGTTTGAAGTAGCAATAGATCTCATCCTTGGACATCACTCCACCCATCACAATCGTGAAGAAATCATACTTACAGTAGTCCATCACCATAACGTATAGATTTTCTTCGTTTAACAGCTTGTACACCTTCACGACATTTTCGTGGTTCAAATCGGCTAGTAAATGGTATTCGGTTGTAACTTTTTTTCGGTAGTCGTACTCGGACTCTCGGGCGGACTGGTTGCGGAATTTCTTGATGGCGAAGACCATGTTGTCCGACGGTCTCTGGACAATAAGAACAGATCCGCCTGCTCCCTCGCCAATGATGCTCTTTGCCGAGTCGTAACTTGGTAGCTCACCGTACTCCGCTATGAGCTTGCGCACGATGTGTCCATCACGCATGTGCGAATCCGCACTCTCTGCAGGTGACTGAGGTAACTTGTCTCCGTGGCGAGGCGACTGACTTGGGGATTTTTGTTGGCGATGGTGATTGTGGTGGTGCCCGATTTTTAGTTTGCTTAGCTTGGTGTTGAGAATTTTATACAGATGCTCTTGCTGTTCCTTTGCCTTGTTGTTAGAGCGTTGGATGGGTTTGAGGAATCTTTTCAATGACAGATGACGAATAGAGGATGAATCCGTACTCTCCGTAGTGGAAGCATTGCTGGCATTGCTAATGTTGCTAATTCTGGGAGTGAGACTGGCAGAGCTCGGAGTTTGTGAAATGCTAGGAGTGTTTGTCCCCGAGGCAGACCGATTCTGCCCTGATCTATTGGATCGATCAGAGTTCTTTCGAAAAAGCTTGGATAAAACGTGACTTCCGGGCCCCGTGGCGGGGGTCACATTTTGTGAAGACATGGACGTTGACGAAAAATTGCTGACCACGCTGCCGTCAGGAGCTAGCGGCCTAGACTGTGTTGTGTCGGCTGGGTTGGACATGACCACTGCTGAAACAAATTGCAAGTGGCACTATAATTTAAAAACCAAATTCAAAGCGTTACAAGAGGATTATGTATGATTTGGAAGGAATCAAATGCGCCGATCGACGCGTCTGACGGATTTCAACCCCAGTCCCAAAATCTTTTCGAGTCCCGACGGGGCCTGGTCTCGTTGTGCGACTTCAGGAATGGGGAGCCCTCGTGCGCGTGGGACGCCGAGGCTCCATACTCGTCGTCAATGTCTAATGCTTCAGCCAGGGTGCTATCTCCGATAACTGTTTTGCTGACTCCGCGAACACTAACGATGTTTTCTATGATTCCGCTGTTGCTACGCACAGACTTGCTGGAAGCAATTGAGTCCGAAATCAACGGTTCTGATATCTCGGTAGCAGCCGAAGATGTACGTGTCGCCATCATCTGGGGTTTTGCATCGGAAAGATCTACTGACGACCGGCCGGATTTAGGGTTCGGAAGAGTAAACTGTTTCTGCGTGACCTTTGTATGCGTGATGGAGATTTTCTGCGGAGCAGGTCGTCCGTTTTTCACGTCCTCGGTTTCGGACTCTTCAGCGGACCCGTAAAGAGGTCCCTTGGAATCCTGTTGGGGACCCAGATTGGGCTGCTTTTTGATGGTGACATGGGTATTATTTGTCTGTAGCGGGTTGACAGCCAAGTTGGACGGCTTCATGCCGTTGGCAATCACCGGATTGATTTGCATGTTTGACACCAGATCTGTCTTGCTGTCTGTATTGTCAGGGGCGATCTGGTAATCAGAGCTGTTACGTTTATAATAGTATGCTTGGTTTGGTGGCTGTGAGTAAGATGTTTGCGAGTTGGAGGAGGTGTGCAGACTATTGAGGTATGATGAAACATTTTTCTTGGCCAGTGGGCCGGGAATGGTTCTCCTGATGTTCTTGTTGAGATCCACGTACACGTCACTTTCGTCGACAATTTCCTCGCCGATGAGCTCTTCGATCACGTCTTCCAGAGTCAACACACCAACGGCGCCGGTATCCATGCCGGGAGTCGTGCTGACAACCACCATGTGCGACTTACCTTCCTGGAAATAGTTGAGAATGTTGAGGCACGAGGTCTCAAGCGAGGTCTCGGGCAGTGTAGCCAGAGGAAAGGAAGAGACAGGCAACGCATCCTCTGGATCATAACTGATGAGGATCCGGACCAGCAGCATTCCCACAAAGTTGGTTGGCTCTCCCGGCAGATGGATAGGGATTCTGGAAAATCCAGCGTTGAAGATCTCCTCGACCACCTCCTCGTCCAGAATGCGGTCCGACGGCAAAGTGTAGACTTTATCCATAGGAGTCATGATGGCACAAACAGGTTTCTCCTTCAAATCCAAAACAGCACTGATGATCGTGACCTCATCCTGGTTCAGTCTCTCGACTCCCATGGTCTTGTGCAGAGTGACCAGTGTCTTGAGTCCCGATTTACGGTAAACGGTTCCGTGGTCCTTACCCAGGATGTAGTCCAATAACAAAGCAATCGGATACGCAACTGGGTACATGAGATACATGAGGGCTAGAACAAACGGAGAGAAATACGCGCCTAACTGGAGTCCGTATCTAACACAAACTGATTGCGGGATGATCTCACCAAAGATGACAATGGAAGCCGTGGCAGAAAAAACTGCTGCGAACCCGCCACCAAGAAACCTGTCCAGCATGACCGGCAAGGTTTCATTGGTGATCACGTTGGAAAGCAGCAGAGTAACCAGGACCCAGTGCTTTCCGCGGCCAATCAGCTTGAGCACTTCCTTAGCGCAGCTCCGCTCCCTCGCTGTTCCGCTATCAGCAATGACTTTCAGGTAGAGTTCGTCTTGTCCCATCAAACCTAACGTGAGCCCTGCAAAAATACCTCCCAGCAGAACCAGAGAGATGGATGCACCCATGTACATGTAAAACTCGCCCTCTGTGAGTGGCTCATGAGGGTGATTCGTGGAGTGCATCATACTTCTGGCAAGCAGCTTGCCGGCAGGGATCGGCAGGGCATTGGAGAAGTTGGGTAACAGGGAAACAAGAGCAAACAAAACCTTATAGGTCTGTTGATATGGGGAATGTCTGGGGGCGTGCGATCGCGGGAAAGGGGTGGACATTCAATAGAGTTCAAGTAGCTGAGAAATATAAAAAACAGATTAATTCACAAAACAGGTGCCAGAATTTAATTAATTTGCTGCGCCACACGCTCACCAGACGGATTTGAAAAGGCTGTATTTTACAGTTGCGGAGTGATCACGCAAAATCAAATATCTTATTACTGTTGCTTACATTCTGCAGGCTGGGCTTTCTGCTGTCCGGTCTCGTTTTCCGAGTCGTCGTCTTCGTCGTCGTCGTCTTCCTCAGAGTCCTCCTCTTCAGAATCCTCCTCGTCATCGAACTCTTCCTCTTCTCCGTCGTCGTATTCGTACTCAAGAGCCATTCCGGTGAACCAGTCGACCGCCCTAGGAAGCAGCTTATCCTTGAATAGTTCACCGATCTCGTAGTCCAGCTGCAGTCTCTGTTCCAGATCTTGCTCCTCCTCTTCGTCCTCCTCATCTTGTTCCTGCTCCTCTTCCTCGGACTCTTCACCCGTTTTTGGTGGCTGTGGAGGGTTGAAGAAGTTGAAGAACGAGTCCACAGGAGTGAGCTTCTCGATGGTTCTTACTTGCTTGGTATGCTTGTTTCTCTGCTTTCTCTTTTCAACCATAATCGTGAGATTGTGGTCGTTGTCTTTCCATTTGATGTCGCATCCTTCAGCATGGTCGTACACAAAGTCCCGCGAGTACCCGAGCTCCTTTTGGTAGTAGTAGGTCTTGACCAGCTCCTTGTTGGTAAAGTACTCGTTTTCCTCAAACTCAAAAACTAGTCGGAATCCGAGCGCGTCGAAATACTCCAGTCTCACATCGATAAGGTGGTCCAAGGCCTCCGAGTCACGTTCAGATATCAGTTCCGCAATAGGACCCAGGTTTTCCATTGCAGTGAGCCAGAAGCTTGGGACTCCCTTGACATCCTTCAAGGTCTCGTCGATCTGGGCCTTGGTCTCGTCGGTCTCCTCCTCGTCTTCCTCCTCGTCTTCCTCCTCGCCCATCAACGTCTGGCCCTCCTCGATCTCTTCGGTCGAAGGCTCCAGAGCTCCAACAATAAGCTTTTTTCTCTTCTCAAAGATAGGCAAATGTTTTTCGTGGTATTTCTTTTCCAGGTTGAGCAACTCCATCTGGAATTCAGCCTCAAGCTTAAATTGCGTCTGTTGCAGGGCCTTGAGTCCATAAAGACGGTTTTTGATCTTTTGCGGCAAAGCCTTCACGTATCCTGAGTCGGTGCCAACCAAAGTATTTAGTTTGCCCTCGATCATGGACATGATGGCCGGGTTGGCCAGTAACTTTTTGTGCAACTCGTCATCCTCCTTGATAGTAGACGGAATCGTGGGAAGAGGGGCATTTTTCAGGTAGGACCCGCTCACCGAGGCTGGGGTGTTGTGAGGAGTAGGCGCTTGCGCAATGTTTCCCTTCTTAATTGGCTCAGACATCGAGTGTAGATATGGAATGTGTTTAGTTTTCTGTCGATCGTATTTTGCCCAAACCAGTTTCTCTAGTTGAAATAATAGCACACTTTGTTCCAAAAATTCGGGTCAAGACGCGCTGTTAGCAAGAGTATACAAGAAACGTGCTCTTCGAAACACCTTTTAAATTAACTAGGACTCTGCTTGATAATTTTTCTGCGTGGCCGAAATCGCGCCTTTTTTTAGTTCTGGCTGTGTAGCGTGTGGATTAGGTTGGAGTCAATAAAGCTATTTAGAAATCGAGCAGAAGCTGTAAACGAAGCCAGAAAAGGGTGCATTTCTATTTCTGAGAAGGATGTTGGTTGCACGCAGCTGTTTTCGGTATTCCTTGGCCTTCAGAGACTGTGCACGAGAAGACTTAGCCATGTTGTATGCCGCGTAAAAGTCCTGGACCAGCTCCCTCTCTTCAAACTTCCCGAGCGCGTCTATGATCAAAATGAGCATACCTTGGTGCATTACGTGCTGGCTTAAAGCTAGCTCAATCATCTCCAGTAAAAACAATGGACTTGGGAGTGCGCATGCCATCTTGAGAACGGACAACATCAGCTGGTAATCTGGAATATGATTTTCTTCCTTCATTGTGTTCACAACCAATCTCTGTATCTGAAAACCCAGTCTATCTGGCCTGTTGGTCCAAAGAAGATTATTTTTTGGATCCATCGAGTAATCCAGAAATCGACAAAATAGCTCGTCCGACGGTCCATAGCGCATCCTCAAATGTAGATAGATCAAATCAAGATACATCGTCGATTTCGGATGCAGCATGATATTCATTTCCTCCTCCAAAGAAAGCTCGATGGAAGAAGCCTCAATATCGTCAAGAAACTTCTGAGCAATGACACCCAGTTCTGGAAGCTGCTCCCACCGGCCCATTAGCTGGATCAGCTTTCTCAGATCGCGGGAGTCCAAATACTTAGGTGCCGGCTCGGGGAACGCTAGATATAGCTCTATTAATCTTGGAATGTTGGGTGCACCTGATCGCAAGTGACTACAAAACTCCTGGTATGTTGATGGGAGCATAATGTCCACAGCCATTAAGTGTGTTCGTTCTCTTGAAGCCCGCTTGTCTGCAATACGCGAGGTGGACGTTTCGGACTCCAATTTCAGGACATCGTCAATCATCGAGTCCAAACGACTTACGGGTACCTCAAATCTCAATAGGTAATGACGATTGGCGTCGAATTTCAGTTTTCCAACAATCCTATTTTCATGTGTGTCTATCAAATGCTTCAAAAACTCGCTGATGCTTGAAAATTGAAGTCGTTCTGTCATTAGCCTGTCTAGAGACTGTCTTATGAGTGCCTTTTTAGAGGCAAGTGCTTGGTAGTCCCAGGCACACGAATCCATAATAGCCATGTCCAGGTCACACATCTGAGTCACCCACCGGCTCTGGCGGCAAATAAATGGCCTTGTGAGCCTGCCGATACGGAGCATTGACTTCTTTTGCGGGGGAAATATATTTACCTGTCTTCTCGCACCATTATGTGGTGTACGGGTGTGTTGTTCAAATGCGGATCTGGTAGCTGTTGGCCTTGGAGGTGTAGGACACGTTTTTGACAGTGGTGTAGTTCATGGTGGGCTCATGTACCCGGACGTACCGGAGCGTGTTTCCCGCCATGGAGTACGAGTCAATGGCAAACGAGATAGAAATTGGCGGTCTGCTAGCTATGGCAACCGGCGGTCCCGACGTAATGGTGAAACTCAACGTGGTTTTCTGTCTGCCGTTCAATTTCTTGAATAGCCAGTGAACCGTGTTTTCGCCCTCTATAAGCTTGCATTTCCCCATGTCGGCTGTAGGGCTCAATTTGGAAGTCCCCACGGGAACCGGAATTTTCACCAGGACATTAGTAGCGGCCAGGGACGCTGGATACGTGGATTCTAGCTCCACTGTGTAATGAGCATCCGAACCTCCAACGGGATCTATAAAGGCGTAGACTTTGAAAGGCGGAGTGTCTATTTCTTTGCGATAGCTCAGAAGCTCGAACTCTCCATCGGGAGGAATGAACTTGATGATGTGGTGCTCATCAAAGTCTCTAATATTAACGCACTGATGGAAGTTGTAATCTTCTGTTTTGGCGTGGAAATCTTCGTCGTCTGGGTTTTGCTGCTGGAGTCCCAGAGAGCATGTAGGCATTCCGGATAGCTGGCAGTTGATCAAAACTTTTCCTTCCACGAACGATCGCAGAATCGATCCGTTTGCGGACATGAGCAGGTTGAACTCCTCCACCATATCGATTTTCAGAACGTTCTTCTTGTATTTCAGAGCCTGCGGACGCCACGGGTGGGGGGATTGGGCCAGATCCAGTGGGGTGTCTACAACCTGAGGCAGCTTTGCAGTCGACTTTCTCCTTATAGTACCGGCCTTTGCAAGGAGTCCTGTAGCCGAGTTGTTCCTTGACCTGCCTGATTCTGAGATCGGAGAAGACAGAAACTGCTTGAGCGTAGAAATGTCCATGTTGGAGATGTGACCCGACTCCAGAGTCTCGTCCAAAACTTCATAAACAAGAGCAAAGTTAACCTGTATATCTGTGTCGCTGAGAGTCTCAAGAGACAGCAGACGTTTCATGAGGTCCACAAAGCGATACAGATACTCCAAAACACTGGCAGCGTCGACGTTAGAGCGAGTCACGGCAACAATCCAGAGAGACCCGTGCCGAATATGGATGAAAGAGGTGGATCCCAGTGTGAGCAATGGGGACTTCACCTCTGCCAGCTTGGAGATGACCTGGATACGAAACACCTCGCACACGTTCCTGCGCACGCCGTCGCGGAACAAGCGGGAAATGAGCACCTCTCCCTTGGAGTTGTACACGAAGAAAGCGTTAATCATAAGGAAAGTAGAACATCCGTGCACCGAAATTCTGACGTTATTCAGAACGGCTCCTTGCACCAAATAATTTGCAATTGAAAATTCTGGAATCAAGTCCAGCCCTTCATGGCACGGGGCAATCAGCGGGAGCTCGCAAGAGCGAAGAACATGAAAAAGCAGCAGGAGCAGTCTAAGGGGCAGAAAAAAGCCGGGGACCCTAAAAAGCGCATGGAGCAGGACGCCGAGATACTACGTGCCAAGCAGAAAGCTGCTGAAGAGCGTAAGAAAGCTGAGAGTGCCAAAAAATAGATACACTGCTCTACGTATATCAATATAAAGATGAAAGATGATTCATTATCTAGTTAGTCTCGATCTCGAACTGGTTGGTAGCCTGGGCAGTTTTTTCCACGTCGTAGAGGAAGTCAAAGTATGACTTGTGGAAGTGGTGCAAACGAACAAAACCGTCTTCTCCGCCAGAGGCATAGCATGTTCCCTTTGGATGGACTGCCACATAGTTCAATGGACCGAAATGGCCTTTGACACGGCCAATTTCCTCCTCGAATATTTTGTGGTAGAATCTCGACTCAAACTTACCTTCTGCGAGAGAAGTGGTGGTGACCTCTCTGGCGTCCTGACCTCCGCCCAGAATCACAAACTCCTTGACCGGCGTGATACACGCCGAATTCATCGGCACATCGGCAGTGTATCTCTTCAGAAGATTGAGCTCATCA
Source organism: Ogataea thermomethanolica (assembly GCA_030674565.1). Lineage (NCBI taxonomy): Eukaryota > Fungi > Ascomycota > Pichiomycetes > Pichiales > Pichiaceae > Ogataea > Ogataea thermomethanolica. Next base: position 54,043 of record JAKTYW010000003.1, read on the forward strand.
ACGTCGTACAAGCAAGCACTTTTATCCTTGGAAGAAACAATGAAATATGTTTTGTCTGCTGAAAATTGCAGGTCTGTGAGTAGCATCTCCTGGTTCTGTGCACTTGCAAGCAGCTCTCCGGTTTCTGAGTTGTATTTGCTAACTTTTCCAGCAGCATGAGCGGCCAAAATGTAAAGTCCTCCGTAAGACCATCCAGCAACGGTAAATCTGGAAGCAGGACCCTCCTCGTTGACGATCTCCAATCTTGGGGTGTTTGTTTGTGCGTTCTTAGTATGGTCGATATCGAAGATCTTGATCTTACCGGTCTGGCCCATCACCTGGTCCGTGATGATCAGAACCTTGTGGCCATCTGGACTGAATTCGACTCTTTTGACCGGCGACTCCAAAGTCCATGTATGGATGCATTGTCCAGTCTCGGCCTTCCATAATTTGGCTGTGAAATCAGCACTTCCTGTCACAGCGTAGTTGGTCTCAGGATCGACGTCGATCGACCAAATTGTACCGTTGTGTCCAGTGAAAGTGCCAAGTCTTTCTCCGTTTGAAGAATACCAAACGGACGCTTCTTTACCTTTAGAAACAGAGAAGAGCAAGTCTCCCTCTCTGTTGAACTTCACTTGGGTCAACGAACGGTCGTGACCCTTTAACATCAATGGTCTCATCATGTTTGGTGAATATTTAATTTTCTTGAAATTTTTTACCCACTATATTTAAAAGGTCGTGTACTTTTCATTCCAGGGAGCACCGAGTAAAGACGAAGTTTGGTTCTCACTGGGTTGACAGGCGCTTAGCAACTTCAAGAAACTGTCCAACGTCTAGTTGGGTATCCTTGGACTTGATGTACTTCCAGATGTACATTGGCTTTCTATTTTCGCACAGTTTTGCCCAAACCTGGGATGCATCAGCCGCGTGGCCCTTGACACATCTTATGTTACCAACAAGTCGCTGGTTGGTGTGTTTGCTAATGCTAGTAACCAGTATCTCGACCACGTCTTGGTCCTTAATCTCTGCCATGCTAAGTTCAACAGTCCAATTCGCGAACCGTGTTGATCCACTGCGTTTTCTAAGATGTTCGCTGATCAGCCCCATATAATATTCCATGTCGGAGTTGAGAAAAATGAGCGCGAACTTGGACCCCGTTAGAGCCGCTTCACAGAACACAGAAACGCGGTCCTCGAGATCATCGATCTGGAATTCGGCGAGCTCCGAGGGAATCTGATCAGACTTTTCAACAAATATTCGGGGAACGTTTTTGAGCTCCATTATCTCATTTTCCACTTTGAGTCTTGTCAGTCGTTCAGAACGAAGTTTACTCTCAATTTTGCCAAATTCGGCCTCGGCGCTCGAGAAATCCTGTCCAGTGAAAAGCTCCACCTGAGTGTTGATAGAGTCTAGTTTGAGACACATCTCTGTTCTCTGGGTCTTCAATTGTAAGATTCGCTCTTCCAAAGTTCCTTGGCAATTTTCAATTGTAGTCAGAAATGAATTCTGCTGATCCAGCTTTTGATTGAGTTCAGACAAACTCTGTTCGGTCGTCTTGAGCTGTTTTTCAGCGTCCTGTAATTTCACTTGTAATTCCTGAACCTTTGAAGAAGGAGAATGCAGCAGCTGCTCCTTCTTTTTGTTCTTCTCTAAAACCGCTGCTTCAATTTCAGCTGCAATATCCTGAAGTTTGCGTTTATTGGTTTGCTCGGTCAAAATAATAGTGTCGTGACACTGTTCATTCTCGTTTTGTAATCTCTCTAGCTCCAGACGTCGTGCATCTTCCTCGGCCTCATCATTCAGTGAGGCAGAAACCATTTCGTCAAATTGCCTTTCAACCTCTTTAACCTTCTCGCGCGATTTCTCATCCAGTTCTCTTTTCTTTACTTCTAAAAGGCGTTCCTGCTGACGAACTTCATTATCGATGCTTTTGTTCTTAATCAACAACGTTTTGTCAAGGCTTTCAAAGTTTGCACGCAAATCATCGAGCAGAGTGTGGATCTTCTTTTTCTCTCTCATTAGTTGTGTCTTCTCGCCGTTGAGCTCCTGTATCTGCCCCATAACAACATTGATCTTGTGAATTAACTGAGTAGTTTGCTGTTTCTCCAGTATCAGATCTTGATCCACATAGGCCTCAAGTATTTCTATATACTCCTGGGGTGTACTGAACTCAGAGACTGTATTTTTGACGTGGTTATCAGAAGGTACAGGAAGCATGCTTTTGGATGAGCTTCCGCTAACGTGTCGATTTTCGTGGATGGGTGTGACATTTCGTCGCGGAATCAGTGACTTGCGCCTATTTTTCAGTCCAGCGTCGTTCATAAAGATGAGGGTAACGTAAAATAGTGCGAATACTCAATCTGCAAACCCTGCTTGTGATGTATTATTTTTATTTACGTTTTCATGGGGCTACTCAAAACAAACGGCTGTGCAGCTCATAAAATCCAACAGACATATTTAGCTATTCGTAGCTGGGGAAAAGCAATACTAATATAAAGCAAACCGTTACATTCCAGACATCAGTCGCTTAGAAGCAGACGCTTTTCTGACTCCCGCATTTCCAATCAACTTTTCGTTAGAGCTGGAAAGTCTTGAACCGTTGGTTTTGTTCTTGGAGTCTTTGGAGCCCATTAGAGTTCTCTGTTTGGCAACCACCAAAGATCCAGACTCGTTGGAGGCCGAGTGGGATGGCGAAGATGAAATGGTCGTTGTCGTGGTCGTTGTCGTGGAAACACGGCGGAAATAAGGAGAGCCTTGGGGACTGGTCTTCTTGGTTTTGTCGCTGTTTTCAGAGCCTGGGGCTAAATAGTTATCTCCATCAACCTGTTTACTGGTTCTCCGTTTAGGACTCGAGAATTGATGCACAATAGACTCATAGGTGGCCTCGTCATCCGAATTCGCGTAAGGCTGGTTCTCCTTGGTGGATGTGCGGTACTTTCGCGGTTGACCTGGGCTCTCCACAGGAACGGCCTTCTGTGCAATCTTGAGGGTGCCCGAAACTTTTCGTCTTCTGACCGGCGTCATTATACGACGACGTAATTCTGAATCAACCATGTGAGACTCGCGTTCTTCAACGGTGGTGTAAGCAACTAGTGGGTACAAGCCACCAATTGATTCGTCTGGCTGCGTATCCATCACCATGGTGTAGCGCCAGTCTCTAAATTGATTCTGGTGTAAATAAAGCCAGTGCTGTTGGGGACCAACAACCATTCCTGGTCTGATCATTCTCATATATGCGATACATTCATTAGCTGTGAATCCGTGTGTGTAAATCAAATGAGCACCAATCAAACATCCTGTTCTGCCAAGACCAGCTTTACAGTGCACAGCAATTTTTCCTCCATTTTGTATCACTGTTTCTGCAGCTCCAATGAACTTTTGAACATACTCCATAGTAGGACAGGTGCCATCATCGAAAATCATGTCAATGTGTTTGATGCCTCTTTTTTCAAATTCATTTTTATCGTAGAGATGCGAGTTCAATCTGACAACCAGCTGGACGTCGTTTTGAATAAAATAATCAAGAACCTTCCTAAAAGGCTCGTTTAGGGGAGCACCGGGTCTGGACTGCTTTGGTGATGCGAATGCAATGAAATCTTTAGAAACGACATTGAAGTCACCCTGGTCGACTCTCTCGTACTGTTCATACTCTTCCAGGTTAAAAGAAGTGATGTCGAGCATTCCTCGTTCTTTGGCTCTCCACACACCATAAACAACATCCTGAATGGTGAGCTCAAAGTCGGCGTTGGAGTATCCAGCGTCTCTAAACCCACAAAATGGGGGATCGTGTTGTGCTATTGGTTGCAGAACTTGATGCGGCGACCAGTTTTGGACCAAAACCATATAGCAACAGAGAAGACAGGCGGCATTTGTTCTTTGCTTTGCGCCGGAAGATGAGTAGAACACCACAGCTTTGTTTTTGTTCGCACTGTCGTTGAGGATGTTATGTAGAGTGACTGCAAATCTGTACAGGTGTCCAATGTGCAGGGGCCCAAAATCAAGGTGGAACGCATTATACGGAAGGGCGTCTTCAACAGTGAAGAATACTAGCTCCTCTGTATTTTGAGGATGGTACTCATAGCTCCCCAGATAGACCCTCCCTCTCAGGAACTCTATGGCTTCTATTGATATTTTGCGAGGCATGATTTTCTATGCAACTGATGCGACCTATGTTCTCGTTAGTGATCTGACGAGCAATATGGAAAGAAATAATAATATTTGTAAACAGGGAATATGTTTATTATTTCCTTATTAAGGAATCATCAGCGTGCAAATAATTTACGCCTAAATCGACGCGACGGTAGCAAATGCTGGGGTCTTGAATTTTTCATCTAGTGAACATTTATTTCTATGTCATTTGGAACGTTTGGCACCTTTGGGTCTTTTGGCCAGTCACAAGGCCTGGGCACAAATGGTTTTGAGGTTTCGCTTAACTACATAACCGGCATTCCTGATCCGAATCAATTGTCCTCAACCAGTTTGAAACTATTATTTAAGGCGCTCCTCAAGCGAGATGACACAACCAGAGAGAAGGCTATCGTTGATTTAGAGACTTTTCTGAGCGAAAGTTGCGACGAATTTGCCACCGATCTTGGTCTTTTGTTTTGGTGTCAATTGTATGCCAAACTTGCACTCGATAACTCTAAAAAGGTGCGACTCACCAGCCATCAGATTCAATCCATGCTAGTGACTCTTCTGGGGAAAAAATATCTCAAATATCTCAAAGATACTATTGGTATATGGATGAGTGGCTGTTTTGATAATGATCGCGTTGTATCCAAAGGGACGGTTGCCTCTATGTCTGCTGCGTTTGGTAATTCTCCAGAGAAGACTAACAATCTGTGGAAAATATTCTCTCAGCAACTGCTCATCTTCTGTAACCAGGTTCTGGTCATTGAAACATCAGACACTCTTTCTGATGAGCGGTTTGTGGGAAAGGAGGAAAGTGAGGTCAAATATATGCGAACAGCCAACTCGGCCATTCAAATATTGTCCGGTTTGGTGTCACGACAAAATAATGAAGAGCTGGAACTGGACGAAACGTTATTCCTTGAAATATTGGAGTCTGACCAGTTTCTGTCCTTGTTCGAGTCTTCTGATTTACAGATGAGGAAGGCTGTTTACATATTGCTCCCTAAAGTCTTACAGCGCTCTTGGGATGCAAAACTGGCTCAGAAACTGGCCAAGGCTGCTATCAAAGGAATTAGATTAGACAACAAGAATCCAGTGCTTTATTCTGGCCTGATTCTGGCTTTACTGCAAGGTGTCTTGGCACTCTTCAAGTACGATAAATCCCTCGTCGCCTCCGTGAAGAAATCAAATGAAAAGATTCTGGACCTGCTAAAATTAGGTTCCTTGAACTCCGATCCGTCTTATTACACCCTACTTCCTTTAATTTTTGATCAACTACCTCAGGATGACTCGACCAAAAACGCCATCTTACAGCTCCTAGAGCAAAACATCAAGAAGGAGCGCATGCTATCATTTGTTCTACACGCATGGACATGCTACCTTTCATACTGCGAACAAAATTCGTGTGAGATAGACAGAGTAATCAAGACTTTGGTGCCAGTTTTGGACTCGCAGAAACTTAATGTGAACTTGCTCCCAGGTTTTTCTGGACTTCCAAATATTAAAGATGACAACGGGGACATTCTGTTGGACATCAACTCCGAAATATTGAATGCGCTTCCTAGCCGAGTCATTGAGTTTGTTGATTTGCAGATTGAGGTTAAGAATCCTTCCATTTTCATCGACAACTTTGTCAGAGTGCTCAATTTTCTTGGATCCGATTTACTTGACGACCTGGTCACCAACGCTGTTGACTCGTTTGCAGACGTTGAGGAAGATTACGAGCCACCTCTTCTCGCATTGGCAGTTTTGGAAAGTGTTGTGAGATACAATCTTGTCCAGTTCAAGGAACAGCTGGAAACATTTGCGGCAGAGGTCCCTGGTTATCTTAGACCTGAATTTATGGAACCTCCCTTTGCGCTGCTGGTGGAAATTTCGAGGTCTAAATTTGAACTGGATCTTTACGACTGTGTGAATGCAATTACCGATAACCTTGAGAACTCAAACGATGCCATGGACCTTCTTGTGAAGTATGTTGCGCAAATCCAAAACTTTGACCTCCAAAAATGTCCAAAGTTGAGCTCCTACATTCACGATAAATCAGACTCGAAGCTGAATGACTCGGACGATGTTGTTTTCAGGTTCCTCACACCGGAAGTTCTAAAGAACGTGTTCAGCAAAGTGTCCGAAAGTGGATACGACTCCTTTTTCCACAACTGTAACGTTCACTACCAGAACGACGTTTTCCTTGAATTTGCGAATGAGGAATTTTTGGTCTCGCTATGGAAAAACCTGAACAACCCGGAGGCAATGTCTTTACTGAAGAAGCTAGAACAAAATCTTGACGACTCAAAGTTCTTGGATGTATATGTCTCTTCTCTTGAATCGTGCATTCTTCGTGTTGAGAGAGACCTCTTACTGTCCAAGATGTCGTCGCTACCAAAGGATTTGGTGTCAAAACTAATACCCCAAAATTTCATTAACCAAATAGTCAGTTGTGTGGGCAAGTATCCAGACCATCGTCTAGCCATATCAAACAAACTAGGAATGGCAGTTTATCTTTTCCCCGAGGGTAATTTACAGAATCTCAACACTTTCATGGATCTTTTCACAAAAATGGAGCTTTACTTCCAGATTGCCCAACAGTACTCGCTGCTGAATGAAGACTTTCTTTTCCAAGCCGCAATGATTGCAGAAATAGCACAGGATTATTTGTTTCTGGGTCAACTGGCTAATGAAGACAGAATCATTGAGTTCCACTCGAGTGTCTTTGAAAAGCTTGACTGCTCTTTACAACTATTCGAAAAGTTTATCTCCAAAGATCAGGACGGTGTTCTATCTTATTTGGATGATATCCATTCAATCCAATTTTATGCCTCGCGAATCCTTGTCCACATGTTTACGACTGCGCTGGATCCCGTCCAGCTGGGATCTTTCAATAATTACAATCTAAACAAGATCTCAGAACCGTTAAGACTTGCTATTTTGGCTATAAGTTGCAACAAATTCCTTGCCTCAAAAGCGATGGATCGTGCTCGAAACCAAGCGTGTGCTGATCTTGTTGGTGTCAGAGGTACAGATATTGTCAAGAAAGGTCTTCAGGGTTTGATAGTTTTGAACCTCATGATTGATGTGGATCTGGACTTTGTTCCGGATGATGTACAGCTGTTTCCTCCTCAGAGATTTGGAATGATGTTAAGCGGGACATCACAGTGGACCGAATCTGAATCTGCATATGAGAGTGCATTCTTGCCTGTGAGAATTGCACTGGCCCAATTCGTCGAAACTTACATCAAGAAAATTTACTTTGTATGTGATTCGGCTTATCCTTCCGATTTTGCAGACAAGGTGTTCTCACTTGGAGCCTCCTTGTGCTCTGAATCTTTTGGTATAATGAACTCTGGTGATGGAAATCCAGCTCTCGAGATCCAAATGCTGAAACTGTTTTTGCTGCTCAACCAGCACGCTGAAAAGGTTGATTGGGATGAAGATGAGATTTACAGCGACCTAGTTGAACTTCTGTTTTCTCCTCCTGTTGGTGGCCAGTCGGGTGCCATGATTCATTCCCTTTTGGCTCGTGTGTTTTTGGATATCGTTCCTACTAAAGCCTTCAAGTCGCGCTTTGACGAATTGCTACCTCGTTTGTCTTCTCCTGATTCTGATACCCAAAAATTAACTACATCCTTGTTGGTGAAGGTTATTCCTGAAATTCAAGACTCTCTGGTTGTGGAGGCCACCTTAAACCAAGACGAAGAAGTCAAACTTCCAGAACTTTTGCTACAGAACATCAACATGCTTCCATCAGATGATATCAATGCTACCAATAGGTTCCTATGGAGTTGGCTTGTGATATTTGTCCATTTCAAGAATATCACCCAGAAAATTCGCCAGGACTACATCTCTGAAATAGGTGAGGATCGCATGGGTCAATTCCTAGACTTCATTTTTGACATGGACTTGAAGCCCACAGAGGATAATAAACGGGCCATTCTGTCCTATTCGGTTCAAAACGACTCTGAAGAAGACCTGATTTACCACTTGATGTATATGTTTTGCAAGTACATTGGTGGCAGCACTGCTCAAACTTGGTTTCAGTCCATCAGAAATAAGCAGCACAAGTCTCAAATCGAAAGCTTTATTGTCAAAAATATCAGTCCGTTGCTAATTGACGAAATTCTTGTTGGTCTAGAACATAAAAAGAATCTTGAAGACAACGAGTTCCACATCAAGCTGAACCGAACCACTAATGAAGTGCGGTGTTGCTACGAGATTGACGATCAAAAATTGGAAATGTCTATTATTCTACCTAATAACTATCCTCTGTCTTCCATCACTGTCAACGGGACCACAAGACTAGGAGTTGTGGAGAAGAAATGGAAATCCTGGATTCTTTCTTGTCAGTATGTGATCAACTTCCAGAATGGTACCATTTTGGAGGCTATTCAGCACTTCAAAAATAACGTTAAAACAAACTTTGACAGTTTTGAGGACTGTGCAGTCTGTTACTCGATCATTCATGTGATAGACCATTCGACGCCTAACAAGGTCTGCTCTACTTGCAAGCACAACTTCCACTCTGCTTGCTTGTACCGCTGGTTCAAGAGCTCGGGATCGTCCACTTGTCCATTGTGTCGGTCCAAGTTTCAGTTCAAAAAGCACAGCTGATCACACAAATTGCTCCTCCAACAGTTTTTCCATCTCGTCAACACTGAAGGGAATGAAAAGAATCTCTGCTCCCGAAGAATTTCTGGTGAGTGTGCACATTTTGTGCTCCACAAACTCTCCTAAAACCGTTCGGAACGATATTTCATTCGAGGTAATGAACTCAGATAGACAGTATTGGTAGAATTCTTTAAGAAGCAAACTGTACTTGTTACTTCCTTTGGTAGCTCCTCTTTTCTCCATATCATCATGATTCAAGCTTAAATCAATCTTGTCAAGTTGCTGTAGAAGTAAAAGCTTGTACAGACTCTTTGCATTGGAAGTCAAAGAGCTCAACACATATTTCACACCCTGTGTTCCCACAAACTTGTTGCTCTTTCCTAGTCCCAGTGGATCTTTGAAGCCGTTTTCGATTTTGTACGATGTGTAGGTGGTGACGTTGTGCCAGATAAAATTAAAATTGGACAGCATGCTTGAGTTCCAGAAGATGGGAGTATTAAGATTGTCCATTGTGCATAGGAAGTGCATCTGCTTTATCGCTGCCAGCTCGCTCAGAATCTGCTGCATTCTCTCTGTTCTCAATGCTTCTCCATCAATATTATTGATCAGTAGAATGCACCGGAATTCGTCTCCAAGACGCGAAAAATTGTCTTTGAGGTTGGACAGAGTTTCGTGAATATGTGGGGCAATAGCGTTTTTAATACCGAAAACTGACTCTTGGATCATGGCTAGCAGAGTCTTTGGACGGAAATCTGGATTGTAACCATTCACAACCAGACATTTCACGCCTGTAGCCTGTGGGAGAAAATAGCTCTGGAGAAACTCAAGTACCAATACTCTCTTAGAGCCGATGCCATAGAATATCAAATTGAATCCCTGCTGCAGTTCAAAAGACCATTGCGGAAACTGGGTGCGGTAGCAATTAAACAATGCCTGGACTCTATCTTTTGCTGAACATTCTAAGATCTCATTAAAACGATCGTACTCCTCGTATGTCAGTTCTGGTGCTAGAGCCATTGACCTGGTGCCAGGCTTCTTGTTCTTTAGTTTTTGCTGTTCGAAATACCCCTCGTGGCCATCGTAGAACAGGGATTTTTCCTCGTCTGCAAAATTCAACAGCTCGTCTTTTGTCCTGTCCACCTGCGGAATGGCCATCAATTTCACTGTGCTCATCTTTAATGGTTTTAGGTCTTCCTCTTTCAAAACTTCTGGTTTTTCCGCTCGCTTCAAAACATGTGGTGTTCTCTCTTTGCGTTGTACTCGTCTATTACCAAAGTCGTCATCAGACATCAGCTCATCCATTGATTCCATGAGTTCGTCCACACTTTCGTCCTCTATAGGTTCAGCTTCAAATTCGCTTTCTGAAACCACCTCACTCTCTTGCTCGCTTTCTTCCAACGACAATGGTAATAACCCGTCTTTTTTGCTCTCTGCAATAATTCTATCAGCCAGAGCTATTTCGCTTGCATCAATGTCGCCTTCCGTCTCCTCTAGTGACTCCATTTTGATGCGAGTAGCCTTTTCAACAGCAGCTCGATTCAGCTCTGACATAGAGCGTTTTGAAGGACTCCGAAGCTTGTAAAGACTGAATTCATCGTCCTTTAAATTATCAACCTGACTATATCGTTTTTTGCGAGGAGACCGAGTGCCAGATCGTCCTGAAAAAGGAGAACTCATGATGTAAAATAAATATTAATTTAATTCGATTCAAGAAATATTTGATTTGAGGTAGCAGACTGGACTTTATTATTGTCTTGGGTGAAAGTAAACACTAGTATCCTTTGTGATTACAGTATTAAATACCAGATTTGGTATTTGATTGGTAGGCTTGGATTGGATATATCATTCTTAGAATCTAGTTAACCAGCTTGTGCTTCTGGATTCATCTAGTTTTAAGATATGGCTCAATTTTTAAAATAAGCTTTTATTAAAATCAAGCTTCAAAGAACAACTACTTACTATCACGCACACAATACTAGAGCTTCAATGGTCCTCTTACGTAGTTACAATATCCATCACTGATCACGACGGACATTGAAAATGTGCTCCTACGCGCTTATGGTGTTTTACACCCCTTACACCATTCGATATCGCGCATTTTCCAGCCGCTAAAAATTCTTTGAAATTCTTATCGTATTTTCTTGTGCACCATGATTAGACCGTCTAAATCTCCCGACGAGATGTCACCTTTGGTGTCTACATCATCCAGAGGCTCGTACACTCAGGAGCCTGAGTCTCTGAAGCTACTACCAGTTGATACCACCTACAAAGCTGAGCTACGTTACATACTGAAAAACTCGGTTCCAGTGCTCTTGACATTCGTGTTCCAGTACTTATTCCAAATAATGATTCCGATTTACTTTTCGAGTAAACTGGGCCAAAATGCATTGTCTGCATGTTCTTTATCCATCACAACGTTCTACGTCAGCGGGCCTGTCATAGTGAATGGATTTTCAACAGCTTTGGACACACTTTGTTCCACAGCTTACGGTGCAGAACACTATTCAAAGCTCGGATTGTATTTTCAGCAGTGCACCTTTATCATGCTACTGCTGTTAATACCCTCGGGTATATTTTGGCTCAATGCTGGATCGCTCATTGGACAGGTGACGGATGACGAAGAAATCGTAAGGCTCTGTTCTCGTTACCTCCGAATTCTACCTTTGGTCATCCCGGCCATAGTTACCTTCGAATGCTCCAAGAGGTACTTGCAATCTCAAAACAAATTCAGTGCTCCAACGCGTATCATTTGCTTAGCAGTTCCCCTCAGCATTCTTTTCAATCATTTGCTGATTCCACGGTTCGAAATTTTGGCACCTGCTATAGCATTTGTCACAACATATTGGATCATTGCCGTGTCCTTGTGTGCATACATATACTTCATTGATGGCTATCAGTGCTGGCACAGAAACACTACCTGGGAACAGCTAACCTCAGATTGGAAACCTTTCTTCTCTCTTGGAATCCCTGGAGTCCTAATGATTTTGTCAGAAGCATTTGCGTTTCAGGTCATCACCTTCCTCTCAGCCAGGTTTGGCCCACTAGAACTTGCCTCACAATCCATTGTCTCTACGGTCGCATCCTTTGGATTCCAGATTCCGTTTGCAGTGGGTATATGTTGTTCGACAAGATTGGCCAACATCATTGGTGCTAAATCTGAAAACTACAGGATTGTCCTTGTTGTCTCATTAGGCGCTGCTTGCTTCCTTAGTTTGTTCAATTTTGGTTGGATGGCGATCTTCAGGTTTCAGTTAACGAAACTATTCACGGATGATCCCGAGCTTCATGATAACGCGTCCAGGTTGTTCCTCGTGGTTGCATTCAATCAGTTTTTGGATTGCATCAACATTATATGTGCTGCTATACTTCGTTCGCAGGGGAGACAACGCATTGGTTCAATACTGAGTTTGATCTCATATTACCTTATAGCCACCCCATTTGAAGTGCTCATGGCTTTCCATTGGGGAATGAAGGTATTTGGTTTGTGGCTTGGATTGGCTGTTGGAGTGAGCGCTCTTTCCATATCAGAGCTAATCATAGTACTCAAGTCCGACTGGGAATCGATCATCATAAAAAACACAGATATAGCTTAAAACAATTCTTGTAATAAAATCATAAATTATTCGAGGTATAATCCAAGCGTAGAAAGCGCTCCAAAAGTGATGGCCGTTCCCAAAGCAAGGCCAACAAAAAACGGCTTGGCCTTTGATCCTGGTGAATTGGCAGTTTTTGGCTTCTTGGCAGGTGGCTCTTGTTCTTCCAGCTCATAAACAACCTGACATTTTGAAATGGATCGTTTCCTGCAATTTGGCTCTTCTAGATCCGATTCGACTTTGATTTGGGGGTCAGAGTCATCAGAGTCTGAGGCGTCAGATTCTGACCAGCTATCGATACTGGATGATTTCTGTCTTTTAACCGGTGAATGATCCGAGTCAAACAACACTTGACGTTTTGAAAAGGTTTTGTCCTTGTCAATCGGCCCTTCTGCATCATTTTCGGACTCTAAGGGGTATAACACTTCCTTGACGATCAATGCTTCTTCTGGGCCAGAATCTGATTCGTTTTCTTTATCACTGAACAAGTCAAAACTTTCATCATAAATCATACCCATCAAACCCAGCGTGAAAGGTTCTTCGTCAGGTGTGACCTGGCTGTCAGAGTCGCTATAATCTTCATCAGGTTCGTCTCCTTCCATCAACTCAGGTTCCTTCCAGCCTAAGTAACAACCGCGGACAAAATGGTTCTTGTTGTACTTGGACAAGTCGTAATCTAGTGCATCAATGTTCAGGTCGGCTGACCCTAAAATTTCTTGGAATCTTAAAAACTCGTCCTTGTGATCTTCACCACCATAGTTGCTCCAAGACATGGTCTCACTGGAAGGAGTAAAGGCCCATAGCTCATCATCAGTCATGGCGTAGTCATCCAACTTGGCAAAAGATTGACGATTCAGTCTGACAAGACATAATTGAGACCGATGATCCGTGGCCACCTGAAACTGGAGCTTTGTGCAACGGAATATGTTAAACAAATTGGCCGGGTCGTACTTGTGAGTGACAACCAGTCCGATAATGTCTCCGTTCTGTAACAAATAGTGCTCTCCGTCTTTCATGCGGATCGGCTCCAACCCTTTGTAGCGCAGCAAGTAGGATCCATGCTGGGAAATATCCCGAATGTAGATCCCTAAAAGTTCCGAATCATGAATAGGAGATGTATATCCCACGATGTGCTTAGCGCTTACCGCAACATCTCCAAAAAACAAAGAGTCCTTTCTCTCCGGCCTGGTCTTGTTCTGGGAGCTTTGGCTGGCTCTCCCAATATAAAAAGAAGGGCAAGAGGAAATAATATCACTGTCTGATTCCAGGGCTGGCTGTTCTAAAGAAATCACACGGAATGGATACACGTCTTCCTGATCCAAAAAGCAAGATGGGATATCTGGTTGTTCGGTAATCTCCACAACCTCTGTCATTTGGTATTCTTGTACGAGTAAAAAAGGAGAAAGAAATTGAAGGCAAATTACGATAAGATATCTTTTTTGAGGCGGTGCAAAGAGTAGTACATACAGCATGTATTAGACTTTGGTGTGTGCTGATTCCGCAGAGTAATAGTCCAAGGCCTGAAGAAAATGGGAGAACTTGGTCTGGCTGCGAGTTGCAAACAACAGAGGATGATTTTCAAAATTGTAGATGGGAGCTCCATTTAAATTGTTCTGAAGACCCCGCTCCCTAGCAAACTTTATGATTAGTTCTGGGGGGTCCATAGCATGGAGCTCCTTATCCACCCAGTCCGGAATGTCTTCCGTGTTTCCATTGGTCTTGATGAAATGCTTGGTATTTTTAACCAGTCTTTGAATTGCATCAGACTCACTCAGTAATGTGACAGTTAAACCATCACCAACGGAGTTTGTTTCCGATATTTTTGCAGACTCCGGCTCGGCACTGATGGGGGTAGGATCAAGTTTCTCCAGTCCATTGGAGTTGCTGTTAAACACTTGCAAACTTTCATGACGAACTTCACTATCCTCTATGATGACTGTTTCCGAGGTGCTCAAGTTGACCAACTTGATCCAAGTTCTCGCATGTGACTTTCCATCGTTCAGAAGGCCCAATTGGGTCTGGATGATTGATGCCAGTCTAGACACGTCTTTCCATGGGTTCCCGCTTCTTTCGTAGATACTGATTGAAGTCACACCGGCAAACAAGGCCCAACAAACCAGTCTGGCCGACTCGGTCGCAATTCGAATGCTCTCGGAAGCTTTGTGTGTGTGATGAGCAGCAGACCATTCTGCACGTTCGGACAGAACCTGCGAGACTTCTTTCTTGTCTGGAACAACAATCTTTTTCTCAGCAGTGAGATAGGGAGTAGGCATTTCTGGAGGAGGAGGGACCACGAGAGGGGACATTTCGTAGACAACCATGATGTTTCTGGGGATTTTTTTTCCTGCGACTGCTTGTCTGACGGTCAACTGTGACTTCGGGATCGTGGTTGCTAGCGAGCGGGCCAGCGCATGATCTCCAATGCGGGTGCGAATCTCTAACAATCTTGTCAATCTAGATTTTTCCGGCTGTCCAACCGAGTTCTGCGACCAAGAGCTTCCAGGCTCCAGCTCTACACTGACAGAATTTGGAAATAATCCAATCGAGTTGATTATCCACCAAAGAATAAAATTCAGCAGATTCCAAATGGTCTGTATGATCTGAGTAACCCTCAAGTATAAGCTGAATAGCTCGTGGAGTAGTTGGAGCAGGTCTCTACGAATTCTAAACAGCAGCGTCTCTATAGTTGAGGCATTCACCAAAAGCTCTGTGTTGGATCCAGCAACGATCACATCATCCAAGTTAACTGCTGAGGGACTGTGTCCTGGTTTTCCAAACATTTTGAATGAGAAGAACTTGGTATCCCAGTCTTGGATGCTGGGCTTGATAATTGATGATTGCCGTGAAGAGGCAGAGGCCAGGTCCTCAGGAATGTCATCGGTAGAGGTCGCAAGCATTGGTTTGTAAAAAGGAGCACACAAACAATTTCCCTCTGACCCCTTAAATAGGACTCATCAGTTTCCCCTTATTTGCAGGGCTGCACACGACCTGAAAAATAACTTGGAAATCCTAGATATCCAAGCACAATATCGATGAGTTCTTGTGGAGATCCTTGTAAGCCCCAGGCATGTGCGATTCAAGGTATGTATAACAGTGCAGTAATATAGCATTCAAGGAGAACCTGGAGAGTACTAATTCCATCAGATTGTCTTAAAGCCAACGGATACAACGAGGCCAGGTGCACCAAGCTTATAGATCAACTATACGAGTGCTGCACCAAATTCTACGCAGAAAACGGCAACGATGCGCGTTCGCCATGCTGTCCGATTCCCAGACTACTGGAATTCAAGGTGGAGCAGCGCAAAAAAGAAAAACTCGACGCAGAACTAATTAGATAGAACAAATGTATGTTTTGGACCACGCGATGCCAGTAAAGCCAACATCCCTTGAATGGCGGTGTAAACACTATGATCTAAGGCTAACCCGAGCACAAAATACGAATTGAAACCGCATCCTGTGACTCTAATGGGCGCCTCGAGTTATAAGACATTATTTAAAAAAATAACTTTTTCAGCGAAAATTTTCTTTTTATAGTTAGACCAGTCTATTTATTTTTGTTGTATTCGTGAGCATCAGGAATTAATGACTTGAGCCGAGACTCGCCGGGAACCCAGAGGTTTATGGTGGTGGGGGTCGACTCCATCCGGACGTACTGCTCAAAATTCTCCACTGCCTCTTCTATGGTGACGGGATCAACTCCCTGATCGATCAATTGCTGGCGTAATAGAGCGACATGCATTTGCATCTTGCCCTGTACCATGAGGTGTTTTTTTGAATTCTCGATCGAAGCCAGCGTGATCTTTCTCTTGTAGTTTTGCATCTGTACAAGCATATCTTTTTGGCTTTTCCGTAGAAGAGCCAATTGGCGCTCGTCCTCCTGTACTCTATCGACCAGCTGGTATGTAAGAGTGCCTAGAGTCACACTGAAACCTAGTGATGCAAATGCGATACCCAAACCTATCCCCCAGTTCCTGAAGCTGTGTGACCTGGAGTTCAAAGCGGAGGCTGGGGAAGAAGGCTCCGATTCGGCTCTGCGAAGCTCATCCAAAGTTTTTGGAGGTGCAGACGGGTTCCTGAAATACGAGGGAGGGTGGTTGACGGAATAAAACCGAATATGGCGCTGAACAAGCGCGTTCCTCATCGAACCTGTTTGTGTCCAAACAGGAGTATTTTCAGGCGAGCAAAGAATTATACTGTCTACTCCTTACACCACATACTATTTTTATTAACTCGTATCATATACTGTGCAATTAGTGTCTTCTAGATTCAGCAATGATCTTGTTCATCTCCTCGACCTTAGCCTTGGCTCTCTTTTGGGTACCGAGTCTCTTCTTAGCAAGCTTCTTGGCTCTCTTCTCACCAGCGTTTCTGATAAGTTCGATGACTCTTCTCTCGTATGGGGCAAGACCAGAGACCTCTCTGACGAGGGATCTCACGAAAGCGGTTCTCTTGGAAAGAGCACCCTTTCTGTAAGAGATCTTTGGAGCAACCTCCTTGGCCTCAACCTTGTGACCTTTGTTCAAACCAGTAGCGATTCCTGAGCTGTTAGTAAACTTGTGAAGGGGAGAGCTAAACAACGGGTCAACTGTGTTCTCATTGCACGGGTTCCAGGGATAGAATCATGGTCAACACAACCTTGGTTCACTATTAATTCCGTATATGTCTCTATGATCAGATACATTTATATGACCTCGATATCTATCTGTGCTGTTCCTAAGACTCATTCCAATGAGTGGACATCCATGGTGACTTGATTGTTCGTTCTCCCGGTGTTGCTGTATACATACCAGACTTAGCCATTTCGATGTGTAAACTGTATTCTTTCAATTTTTGTGAAAATTTTCTTATTGAATACAGCGTCTGTCATTCTGTGTCCGGGTTTTTTCTTTAAAAACCAGTCCGTGTGGAAACAGATGTCCACACCTCAGACCTATAATTGTGACTGCTTAGGGTCAAAATACCTGTGCAAGGATGTTTCTGATTTACTACCCAGTTCTATGTACATCTATTTCATGGTTATGTCGCTCAGATCGACCCGGTATTGTTCGAACTCCTTCAAAAGTGTCTCGAATGGAGCGTTCTTTCGACTGTCATTGAAAACAGCAAATTTCAGTTCGCCTGGAGTGTGAAGCTTCACGACCGGGAACAGTTTATGCAGCAGCTTTCTTCTTCCAACCAACAGAGAAACTGGCTCTCCACTGTACGTTCCTTTGTAGAAAACTTTGGTCTCCATTCCCTGTGCGTCCGTCACGATCTCGTAGTTTTTAATCTGCTCCCTTTGGGAAATCTCTCGAGCTTTCAGAACATCGTGTCTCAATCTCCATCCAAAAGGACCTAACTCTTTAATTCTTGCCTTTTTGTCTTTGGTCAAATAGTTGTCCAGTCCTCCCTCTTTGGTGATGGTTCTCAAGACGCGTGCGGAAAGCTTAAGAGGAACCATCCGATTCAGAGCCTCGGACCAGATCTTTTTGTTGAGGATGTTAGGAAGCCATGTTCTACGAGCCCTATTCTTGAACTCTGAGACTTTGTTTCCAAAAACGATGAATTGACCTCCATAAAGTCCACGGTTACTTCTCTTGAAAATACGCGACTCTCCATACGGGTACTCAGGGTACTGAGGCTTTTGTGCTGGAATGGCCAACTTCCTTGGCTTCACGTCACCAACCTGATAGTCCACCTTCTTCTTCAACTGGCGGCTCACAACATGTCTGTAGTTGCGCCCAAGACCTGCTGCTGTGGAGGAAAATGCCCGCACTCCGCTGAAAATCCCATCGAGAGCAGAAATCATAGCGTTGTATCTCAAACAAGTATGTTTTTCACCTTGAATTATTTTAATTACAAGCTATTGTTGTTGGTGTACAGATGTGTTATAAAATACGAAAAGCTATCGATCCTCACCAAAACCCGCTCTTCTTGAACCATTTACCCTTCATCTCACTGATCTGGGCTTTGGAATCGGCGAGTTCTTGATTGATATTGGCAAGCTGTTCCTCCAAAAGACGATTTTCCTCCATCACTTCCAGGTTTCTTTCCATTGTTTTCTGGATTTCCATATTCATGTTGTTTGAAATTTCACCGGTGAAATCAACATTCGTATCGTTCTGAGTCTCCAGACGGTCTAACCGCTCCGTCAGCTCGTCAATTTGTTCTTGTAGTTGTTTATTCTCGTCCTGTAGATGCGCAATCTGAACCTTCCCTTGGACCATTTCGTTGGCTATATCCACATGTTCCCTGTTAAGCGTAGCGTAAGCGGCCTCAATATTTCGGATTTCTCTCAATAGTTGACCATTTCTTGTTTTGAGCTGGGATATCTCACTTTCCATTTCACCTTCAAGCTTGTGAATTTCTATGAACTCGGCCTCGTACCGTCTCGTGTTAACAGGAAGTATGTTAACTGCCATGGAGTCAGCGACAAACTCCTCAAGCTTGTATGTATCTATGGATATCTCTCTGTTTGAATATGCGTCGGTCAATGTTCTTGGAGCATTGTCACTGGAGCAATTATCGACGTAGTAGAAAAATAGCTTGTCTTTTAAAAATGGCAGCAGGTCGTCAAATCGGAGCTCAAGAAGCTGTGTTTCGTTCTTTGCCAATAGATTGATAGCAAATTTCAAAACAGACTCAATTCCTTCAGCAATCACAATATCAAAGATCCGCAAAACCATCTCCAGAGGGAACTTATAGCCGAACAAAGTCAAGAACCACTGAGTAGCATACATCGAAGATTTGACACCTTCTCTCTTCAGATGATGATACAGCTCGGGAAGTCTATCTTCCATAAGCCTATCAAGTTGATAAAGTTTCAGATGTAGCCCGGTCATTTCTGGAATAAATAGCTGTTTGAAGTCGTAGGTGTTCATCAACTTCACCAGCATGCAAAATGCCTCGCTTGCTTCCATATTCATCAGCAAGGGCACAGTGATGAAAGCCATTCCCTGTGTGTATCCAACATCCTTGTCATACACACTGTAAACCTTGATGATTTCGTAGAGATCGTCAATTTTGGTACGAACGGCACTGTCCGTCACGAAACTTGTTCTTGCCAGATCTCTTTTAATCAATTTCTGGTAATCACTCTTGCAATTGCGGTTGTTTCTGAAATATTCTTCCAGCTCCATTGATTTCGAGTTACAGATCACCTGCCACACAATTCCCCGAAGTTCTCTTGGTATTCCTCTGGTGATATTTTCAATAAGTTTGTCAGGATTTTTTTCGAGTACAACACTGTAATCATTTATGGTCTCAGACCAGAACTCCCAGTCAATTCCTTTCATAAGCTCATCATCATTAGCAAACTCAATTCCTGTTTTAATTTCGTTGAAAGTTCTTTTAATTCCATTTGATCCCTGGTTCAGCAGTTCCCGATGCTCCAGTGTTTGTGACTCAAAATCCTCCAAATTCTCCCAGTAGCGCGACATTGCCAAGCTTTGACATTGAGGAGCTGCAAGATCGTTCATTACAAGGCTGAAATCGTTATTGTAACCATCTTCTCCCTTAGCGTTGAATGAGAACCATTTTCTGATTGTTTGAACCGGGGTCTTCATGGAGTACTCAACATTGCCATTATCTTCACCATTCTGCTCTTGTGGGATGGACTTATCTGAATCTATAATAACTGGCTCATCATCACGAGGCGGTAACTCGGGAGGTCCGGTGGAAATGACCGTTTCCGGAAGCTCACGCGGTGGCAGCTCGGGAACAGGATGCTCCTCTGTGACCTCAGGAACGGCAGGTTCGCTTTCTGGTGCAATCTGCAATTCCTGGTCTGTTTCTATATTTTCGGTTTCTGTTGGCGGCAGGTCCGGGTTTTTGTCAACAGAATCAGGAGCAGCTATAGATACAGGAGACTTTATCTCATCAACAGTTGTGGCAGGTTCTTCCACGTCTTCGGTCGGGGTAGGTGACAACTCAGCATTCTCCACGTCTTCGACCTCTGTAGTCGGAACATCTTGAGATAGAATTGGCTGTTCCGGCTCAGAAACCTGTTCTTGGTTGTCACCATTTTCAGTAGTGATAGCGTAAGCATCAAGAAACTCATCATGTGACTCTGTCACATTATCCTCTTTAGGGGTATTTTCTACCACGTCGGCCAACTCTGAGCTCTCTGTACCCTGGATATCCTCAATCTCGTTTGCTTGGCTTGCTGCTTCCTCCGAATTCAAAGGCCCAGTGTCGTGTGGCTTATCCAAGTCCTTTGTTTCGTCACTCTTTTCTTCTAGGTCTTCTCCCTGACTCGCCGTTTCCAAATCACTAACAGAGTTCTCAATTTCTTGATCATTGACGATCTTTGTCTTTCTATTCTTCTTGCGAGCCATAATGGTACAGTTCGAGAGTCTCAATACAGGGAAGAAAACACCTACTAATTATTTATTTATTTTCATCGCTACAAGAGGCTAGTAGGTGTACGGGTTTCAAATGTTAAAAAATATCATAAAAGCTATCTATCTAGCCGTGTCGTTAACCATAATAATCGAGTCCATATCGTTGTAGATCTCATTGACCCTAAGTTCGGGTTCCCAAAATTCCAGTCCGTCGCTGGAAGAAAGAATAGGCTGTTCGTCAAAAAAATAGAGCGGTTCACTCTCCTCAGACACAGAGGAGCATGTGGACAACACTGCGTCAAAGGTATCATAATTGCACGTATCAAATGAATCTGTGGAATCGGAAACACTGTTCATAGACGAAGAGCGACTAACGCCGCTCTTTACTACACCCGTAGTGATCCCCGATTCAGCAAGCATGGTCTCCATCTTGGGTACGTCACAGTTGGGGAAGTGACATCGAATAACGTTATTGTGATTCGAGTGTTCAATAACAGTAGCGCCTATTATTTCTTTCAGTCTCTTAATGTCGCCTAATATCCGCATACGATGTTCCAGTTCATTGACAACATACAGTCTCTCAAACTCCATCAAAATCTCGTCATCAAGAAGAAATTTGTTTGGCAGAGAATGATCTTTGCAAACGAGACCAAACTCAACAACACAGCCCTCGACGGCGGCGTCGTCGGCTCTGGCAAGCTCCATGTTTTTCTCAACAAACAGGTTGTTGGCGTTCTGTGATCCACCAAAATCCCTGCCCATGAGTTGACTTTGCAGCTCATGGCCTTTCAAAAAAGAGGCACGAACCCCTTGGCTCAGGTTGCGCGCGGCTTGGGCAGCAAACGACTGCCCATAGGTGGAATACATTCTGGAGTTGTGCTTCACGAAGTTCGAATAAAGTGAGGAAGGAACAAAATTGCAGCCGGCTCTGGTGGTGACTCTAAACGGCTGCACTTGATAGACTATGTTTCTGGAAACGGAGGAGACCGAGACCCTTCCGGCCCTGGAGAGCCTGGGAATCTCAAAAGCGCTGGCATAGGATCTGGGTCCTGTGGAAAAGTATCTTTTGGAGCTGTTCAGACCGCTAAACTGCGTGCCGCGCGGTCTTAAATGACCCAAAGGATGAGTCTTGCGCGGGGACCGAACAGGCACCCTTTCTAGCTGCACCTCAAGCGAGCGCTGCCGCTCGTTGGCTATCAGCTGCTCTGCAACTTCCTCTATAGTCTGGCGCACATTCCGTGCCGACCTTCGAGTCGCAGAGATCAGCTCTCTTAGAGTGTTTGCAACCATAATAAAGATAGTTTTGCCACTCGGATTTTACGCATTCACAACAGCGGTGCGCCACAGATGTTTGTGTGGCGCAGTAAATGTGTGCGGCTGTACCCGTTAAACTAAAATACATAAAACTATAGCAGCTATTTGGTGATGCACGAGCAAATAGCCTTGAGCAGCCTGAGAGCCAACTTTTGATTCTGGGGAGTGTTGAGCTGGTCGAACATGGATTGTTGATTGGTAGGCTGTGAGTGTTGCTGGTACTGGGGCTGTTGCTGGTACTGGTACTGAGGCTGTTGCTGGTACTGAGGCTGCTGGTATTGGTGACCAGACGAATTGAGCGGCACATGGTCGTCGTCCGGAACGTTCTGGTGTTCGACCATGGCGCCAATTCCGTTGGGATTTATATCGTTCCACGATTCGGGGATTTTTGCGCCCGAAAGCTCGATAATCAACACCCCTGCATTTTTCGGGTTAAGATAGCTTCTCAGTCCGGCTTCGGAACACAGCTGTTCCACGGCAGGTTTGAGCTTGGCAATCCCGTTTTTCGAGTGCAATCCCTTACCCACAATACATTCCAAGTGGTCCTCGTGTCTAATGACGCCGTTGATAATACGCTGTTTCAAAATATATTCTGCTTCTTTCACAAAAAGACCGTGGAGATCGATATCGTTGTTATCTGAGTCTAGATTGTTTTCTTTAAACACGTATTCTGCGGCCTGGCGGTTGTACATTTCGGCCTGTTGGGCGTACTTGGCTGCCTCGGTCGACAGCTTCTTGGCCTCTGCGCCGTCCCCGCTCTTGTAGGCTTTTTGCGACAAGCTGGAATAGTGCTGTCTCTGTTGGTGGGCCTGGTCAGCCTTGTCTCTCAGCGCAGAGTACTCGGTGTCTGTGGCATGGTTATAGTCCTTTTGTTCTGGAGTTAGTCCGAAAAATGATCACCTACTCGAAAGAAACGCTCCACGATTGTAAGCCTGCGTCATTGGGTGTTATTCTTGTCTATGGTAGCTTTGCGACCCTGAATTTCAGACTGGGACCGACGCGTCGATGGGGCAAAAAGCCCCCAACGAACATCACGTGCGTTGCCAAAAAAACTTTTTCAATTTTTCAAGAAAAAATAATCTCAACCAACTTACCACAATGGCTGCTCCGTATGTTGATCCCTAAAGAGCAAGGATCTGGACGGTTCTTGTCGTGAAATGACACTCACGCTTCTGGCGTGGTATTGAGATTATTACAGGCAACCGTTTAGCGGTTCCCGTACTTGTCTCATAGTCAAACGCACTGTAATCCAGATGGATACAGCTGACTCTTCATGTTTTCGAACATGGTATTGGTGCATACTGACGACATGCGCATGTCCCAGTTGCATCTAAAATGATTTCAAAGAGAGCCAGGCGTCTGGAACGCCTCCTCTCTCTGAAGACATTACATCTCAGGAATGTCTCTCCGGCAGTTCCTGAAGGGATGTGGCAGAGTTCGCGTTCACACGTGCGACCTCCAGGCTCCTTGGTCTGGTTTCCCTCTACTAACCTTTAGAATTGCTCAACCAGAATCCCAAGTTAAGAAGGCCAAGCAGGCTTCCAAGACCGCTGAACAGGTCGCTGCCGAGAAGAAGGCTAGAAAAGCCGTATGTATTTTTGCCTGATCAACAGTTTCCTTCAGCTGATGAAAACCTTCAATGAAACGGCTAGCTTAGGCAATGAAGCTTGTTAGTTAACCATCTTTCGGGACTGATTTGGAAACTGTTGAAAAATTTTACTTACTAACATTATAGGCCAACAAGGAAAAGAGAGCCGCTATCTTCAAGAGAACTGAGGCTTACACCAAGGAGTACGCTGACGCTGAGAGAGCCTTGATTGCTGCCAAGAGAGAGGCCAAGGCTTCCGGTTCTTACTACGTTGAGGCCGAGCCAAAGCTCGTCTTCGTTGTCAGAATCAAGGGTATCAACAAGATTGCTCCAAAGCCAAGAAAGGTTTTGCAATTGCTCAGATTGACTCAAATCAACGCTGGTGTGTTCGTCAAGGTCACCAAGGCCACTTCCGAGCTCATCAAGTTGGTCGAGCCATACGTTGCTTACGGTTACCCATCTTTGTCCACCATCAGACAACTCGTCTACAAGAGAGGTTACGGTAAGGTCAACAAGCAAAGAATTCCTCTTTCCGACAACGCCATTGTTGAGGCTTCCCTCGGAAAGTACGGTATTGCTTCCCTTGAGGACTTGATCCACGAGATTTACACTGTTGGTCCAAACTTCAAGCAAGCCAACAACTTCTTGTGGCCATTCAAGCTCTCTAACCCATCTGGTGGCTGGGGTGTTAGAAGAAAGTTCCAACACTTCATCCAAGGTGGTTCTACTGGTAACAGAGAACAATACATCAACCAGTTGGTCAAGAAGATGAACTAGATGTACACATAATATAATACGACGAAACTATATTAAATCTTATTTCTTCGACACCCAGTCGTTGAGTCCGTATCTATTTCTTAGAATCTCGATGGCGTAGAACTGGAGTCTGACCACAAAGATGGTTCCGTGCTGGTCATACTCTTGCGAGGCGTCGGATCGAAGCAAGGTGCCAAAATTGTAGTCTTGGACCTTGTCCTCAAATTTTTTAAGGAAGTTTCTCCAGCGCGCCTTTCCTGCAGCAGACTTCATATCGTTTTCGTTCACCTTGGCCACTCCTTGGGGGTATGCAAATTCAGGGAAGTCTTTTAGCACCTCTTGGATGATTTCGTCATCGTACTTGGTCAGCTTGAGTTTGGTGCCTGGGATCGAGTGCAGCAAGTTCCAGTATGTTTCCATCTGCTGGACGGCCTTGACGGCAAATTGCTTTTCGATGTCCTCGAGGTTGTCTGCTGTTTCAGCGTCAAAAGTGTTAATCGACATGGTGAAGCTGTAATTTTCGAATTAATTTGGGATTTTTTTCTTAGTCTTATAAATATTTTTCACTCTGCCAATCTCAAGTCGGGCATGTTAAATAGAACATGCTTTGTAGCAGGATCTGAAATCACCGTATACCAGAACCCAGTAGAACAGTCTAGAAAAGTTGCATATAAGACGTCCTCCGATGTCAGCTCTCTTTAGTATCTGACAGTATGTACCTGGAAAAGAGTCTGCACGAGACACATTTAGAAGACTCTGAAGAGACTCCAACCTGGATTCAGCGCAAGATCGATAGTTTCAAGCCTGCAAAGTCCATCGATGGAGTGGAGGCGCCTTTGAAACACCAGCTGGGCTCATTCCAGATGCAAATGATCTCTCTTGGTGGATCAATTGGAACTGGACTGTTTCTTGGCTCGGCCCAATCTTTGAAAGATGGAGGTCCTGGTGGAATATTAATCTGCTACAGTTTAATATCGATCATGGTATTCTGTATGGTCCACTCTCTTGCTGAACTTGCATGCAATTTTCCCGTTCCGGGAGCCTTTTCCTATTACGCAACAACATTCATCGACTCCAGTTGGGGTTTCGCTATCAGCTGGAACTACGTGATGCAATGGCTAGTTCTGCTACCATTGGAATTATCTGCTGCCTCGATCACGTTCAAGTTCTGGGATGATTTCCCTATCAACGACGGCGTTCTGATTACTCTATTTTTCATTATGATGATCTCCATCAATATGCTTCCTGTCCGTATTTACGGGCTGGCAGAAGTGATTTTCTCTGTCACCAAAATTATTGCCATCATGGGATTTTTAGTTACAGGACTTATTATTTTATTTGGAGGAGCTCCGCGCCATGGAGCCATTCTAGATAAATATTGGAAGGACCCGGGCCCATTCCCACCATCAGGATTTAAAGGAATAGTGTCTGTTTTTGTGACTGCAGCGTTCAGCTTCAGCGGAACAGAACTGTGTGGACTTTGTGCGGCAGAAACTCCCAACCCTATCAAATCCATTCCAAAGGCTTCCAAACAGGTTTTTTGGAGAATCTTGTTTTTCTACATAAGTTCATTAACTCTCGTGGGATACTTGGTTCCCTACAACGATCCAAGGCTTCTGGGTCGGGAAGAGTCCAACGCAAACAGCTCGCCTTTCGTTATTGCTATCAAAACCGCAGATATTCCTGTGCTCCCATCCATTATGAATATCGCCATTCTCATTTCCATTTTGTCCGTGGGAAATTCCGCAATATATGCCACCTCAAGAACGCTCGTCTCGCTTGCAAAGGCCGGTATGGCTCCCAAATGCTTCGGGTTTGTCGACCGCGGGGGCAGACCAATGGTGGCTATTTTGGTCACACTTGCGTTTGGCTGCTTGAGCTACCTGTCGCTCATTGGCAACGGCGCCCAGATCCTGTTCTCCTGGCTGCTATCTCTTTCCGGACTAAGTTCTCTATTTACCTGGTGCTCGATTGGCTTTTCTCTGATCCGATTTAGACGCGGACTTGCAGCCCACGGAGAGACCACCAACGACCTGTGCTACGTCTCCACGACTGGCCTCGCAGGAGCGTATGTGTGCGCTACTTTTGGCATTATAGTCCTGATAGCACAGCTCTGGATAGCTGTGTTTCCTGCGGACGGGTCTCCCTCTGTGGCAAAGTTCCTCAAAATCTATCTGGGAGCGTTCGTGGTGGCACTATTTTTCTTAGGACACAAATTGTACCTTTACAGAAAAACTGGAACACTGGAGTTTGGCGTGGAACCGATGACCATGGACATCTACTCCGGAAGGCTCAAAAAACAGGAGCAGTTCGAGCCGCTGGGCTCGGGAAACGGCACCAAGAAATGGTGGTATTTAGGGAAAAAGTGATAGGCATTGCAGAATAGAGTATTTAGTGCTTAACGTCCTCGTCCGCAACGAACTGGACAGAAACAGTTTTGAGATTTTCGTGGTTCAGTCTGAGCTGTTTTTTCAAACTTGCGCCAATGTTGCTCATCTGCTCCAAAGTCAAATGGTTGGTGTAATCCTTTTGGTGGGCAGAGAGATCCAAAATGACATTGAGGTTTGTTCCTGAAGGCAGCACAGACAGCTTCTGGATTTTGAGCATGCTGTTCTCCCTGGCCAGTTGGGCGTTGGTCAGCTCTTTCAAGCTGACGTATCTAGGATCTGTAGGCGGAAGGGCCTTATCAATTAATTCTTTGAACGACTGGAAGAGACCTGAGAGCCCCACTTTCATCACCAAGATGGACACCAGAAGTCCTCCAACAGAATCTAGCCAGTAGATGTTAAGGAAATAGCCTGACGAAATGGTCACGACTGCCACCACCGACGTGAGAGAATCCACTCTGTGGTGCCAAGCGTTGGCGATCAGAACCTTGGAGTTGAGTCTCACTCCGACGTTGCGGGTGGCACGGAACAACCACTCCTTCACACCGATCGATGCCAGCGCGATCCAAGCGGCGTTGATGTCTGCTGTCTGGGCCACTGTCTCGGTGCTGTCTGAGTCGTGGACATGGCTGTGTCCGTGGCTGTGGCTGTGTCCGTGGATGGGGATGCTCGAAGCCAGGTCCATCACGCTGTGAGGAAGCACAGGAGTGAGAATGTCTATCAGGGAGCTCCAGCCGATCTGGATTCCGGCGTAGAACAGAATAGCAGACACAAAAAACGAACCCAGTGTCTCCACTTTGCCGAACCCAAACGGATAGAGCTCGTTTGGAGTGCGGCTGCTAAATTTGACCGTTGAAAGTGTAAGCACGTCGGAAACTAGATCACCAACGGCGTGAACAGAGTCTGCCACCAGAGCCTGCGAGTGGAAGTACACGCCTCCTGCAAACTTGGACACTGCCATTGCCACGTTAACTCCGAGACCAATCCAGGTGATCTTGACGCCCTCGTTGGTCCAGTTCTTGGTATCGTAGAGCTTGCTCGACTCTGGGCTGTGAGAGTGGGTGTGGCCAGACGAATGGGAGTGGGAGTGGCCACCAAGATGCGACATCGGCAGATGGGGGTTGAAAAAGTCTTTCACCTTGGACCATCCAGATTGGGGTGGAACAGGGGGTGTCGACTCCGCGTTTTTCTTCTGGGGCTCAATGTGACGAGCCACCATGCTCGTGGAAAAGAGAGCCTTTCCTAGCACGGGGCGGAGCAGCCGAACGTCGACCGGGTTTATGAGATTCAATCTACCGTACATACGTTGAAATGCTTAAAGATTTACCACTTTTTTTCATTGTTCCACATTTGCATCGACGCGTCGACCGGCGCGGGTCAGCTCGGCAACTTTGGCTCGAAGAACACGGCGGTCTTCCTCGAAGTTGACGCGGCACGCCTCCATCCGGCGCAAGGCAAAGCAGATGCCGTCGAGGTCGTTTTCCAGGATGTTGGAGATGCTCAGTTTGAACGTGTAGCAGTTGCGCAGGATCCAAAGAATGTTTTTGTACTCGGCCGGGAGCACCGTCAGCTGAGAATTGGACCAATACACGAACTCCACCAGCTGGGCCAAGGTCGGTTTGTTGTCGATTTTCTCCATGTGGTGTTTCGTGGACTCGAACTTCATGTCGATGTCACATATAGGGCACAGGAAGCCGGAGATCGCGTCCTCCTGGTCGTCGTTCAGCCCCAGACAGCTAAAGTGGAACCACTGCTCGCAGCCCTCGCACTCGATCATGATTCCGTTTTCGTGGCGCATGCGGCAAACACAGTAATTTGCGCTTCCTCGCTCTTCCGAAAACACCTTCTCGTCAAAAGCCTGCCAGTCCTCGAAATAATTGCGCAACTTCTTCACCTTGGAAAGGCCAAAATACAGCACCAACTGCTCGTACCAGATCTTTATCTGGTGCTCGTAAAACTGCAGCGTCTGGTACTCGGACACCAAGTATGGGTACTTGGACACGCTGGTGGTTATCTCCTGAAGCAGAGGCTGCGTGATCACAAAGCTGGAGTCGAAATAGCGCAAATTCGAGTCGATCATACGCAGCAGCTCGTCCGACTCGCTGATGTCCGCAAACCGCAGCTGGACGGTGCTTGCAATCTGTTCGAGCTGCTTGTATGTTGTAGCATACTCATCCAAAGTCTGTGAGACCTTTTTGCGCAAGTCCAGACTCAGTGGTAGTGTTTCGTATTTTTCGTACAAGACCTGGAGCTTTTGGACGTCCTCCATGTTCTGGGACAGTTCGTGGTTGGCCACCAGTGTCTGTTGGTAGACATTACGGATTTTTTCCAAAACGTCCGTGTCCTGCAAAGAGGCAATGTCGTTGGCCTCATCAAGCAGCTGGGCCACAGTGCTGGTGTCGGTGACAAAGTAGTCCAACTCGTTGATGCGCTTCAACCATTTGTTGCGCCTCAAAATCCGAGCCAGAAGCAGCACAGAATCCAGCTTGATCCCAAACGAGCTTCCCAGAATAAACAGGCTCTCCACCTCTTTTTCGTCCGGCTCTGTCGCGAGCTGTTCCACCATCTCGTTGTATTTGATGATTTCGTTCGAGTACTCAATCAGTTGGTCCATTTCCGGGGTGGAAATAGGCAGCCGGGGAATCTCTTTGAGAAGCATGTCCAGGTCGCTCAGCTCGTTGAAGTTGTCCCTGTCGGAGGTGAAGTCGGCCTTTCTCTGGCGCATTCTGGTGGAAATCTTGAACTGCAAGAATTTTGTCGACCTAGCAACCCAGTCCTCAGTCAGCTTGTAGTAGGTCTTAAGCTGCTGGTACGTCTGGTAGGGCTTGATGTCGGCCGCACCCAATTTTTCAGGGCTCTGGAAAATCGAGTCTCCTTCCGCGAGCAGGGGACGAATCAGCTTCGTAGATGGCTTGTCGTAGCCTGCAATCACCTCGTGGTATTTTTCTAGCCACTCGGTTCCCGTGACAAGCTTGGTTTTCACCAATTTCAGAACAGAGCGCAGGGTATCGTCGGAAACGAGAACACAGAATTCCACTTTGAAGTCGGTATTTTCAGACTGGTGCTTGCTCAAGAAATGTTGCGTGGACATCGACAGACTCTCGGCTGGGTTTTTGCGGTCGAAAACCACTACGTAGGACGGAAAAGCATCGGCCAGATCGGCCTCGGTCACTGAAACCGCGCCTGTCGTGGTCTCCTTGAAATGTTTCTCTCTAATGAGTTCCCGCAACGCGAGTTCTTGCGAAACTGCCTTCTCCAAAATTGGATCCAGGGTCCGGAGAATGTCGTGGTCGTCGCAGTTGTTGGCGATGCTCATCAGGAACTTGAGCGTGGAAAATGCTGGCACGATTGACTGTTTCTTCATCCAATCAGTACTGAGCATGGCGCTTGGCAGCCAGCAGCTGCATGCAAAGTTGACCCGCTGGCTGATGCTCGTGCCCAGCGAGACGCACATGGAGTACACTCCGGGATATTTAATCACCACCTCGCCAGGATACTGGTATGTCGAGTAGACCTGAATGCCCGCAGACTTTAGGTCCTGCGGAGATATAAGCACGCCAGTGTCCAAACAGCTGCCCTGGTCCATGAAAATCCGTAGAGACTCGTTCTTCAAGGACGCGCGCTCGGTGGACTTGGATTGCAGCAGCTGTTCGTACTTTTCGCGGTCCGACTGGGGAATAAAATACCATAACTTAGCGGCTCCACTTTCGAGATAATCTGCTCTTAAAAGCAAGTGGTCTTCCAATTTCCAGTTCTCGCAGCTATACAGAGACATGTAGCTCTGAAGCGGGTTCAGAACACTCGACTCCTCTCCCAGATACTGGAACAGGGAGCGTTCACAGACTCCCAGATACCTCATATTCCACCCCTGTGGAATAGGGTCTATCTCTGGAAGCACGGTGGCATAGAATGCCTGGTGGTCTGACTCCCAGAAGCCTGTCTCTGTGCCTGTGTCTTCTTTCCTGCAAAGGCTGTCGAATTGCTGCAGAGTCATGCCTTCGCCGTGCAATGAGATCGTTTCGCCGTTTCGGCGGACAAATCCTAGTCGGTGGAGCTCTCGAGGGTCTCTGGAAAACTCGGGCCCAGGATCGGTGAGTCTGTTACTCTGCCTCGATTGGGGTCTCGGAAACAGTTTGGGAGAGCGAGCAGAAACGGTCTTTTTCTTGGGAAGCGTGATCTTCACGGCTCCAAAGCGTTCTCCAGCTTCGCTGACAGACTCGATATATGCTATGGGTGTGTCTATCTCGCTCGGAGAAGGACATGATGCAGGGACCTGGTCGGCCAGTCCAGACCGAAGATTGGTATCGGAGACGTCCCGCAAAATATACGGCTCTTCGGTGGAGGGTATTATTCGGCCCCCAGGCAAAAAATTGGTGTGTCTGTCATGCGCGCTGAGGGTGCTAAAGCCTCGATCCTCGTGCTTGATGTCTGAGACCCAGCTTTCGGGGTTGGATTCAAGTCTTTCTGGAGCCAGGCCCTGGCGAGAGGCCACAGGATCAACAATGGTCGTGGTGGAAAATGCAGAAATAGGGTCTAGACTCTCGGGAATCGACTGTGTGAGGGTCGAAAGCGAGGGGAGGGTGATCTTGTGGTCTGTTGAATCAGACTCCCCGGACACACCATTCAGCGGGGGGAGCACAAAGTTGTCCCCGAGAGACGATATGGATGGCAGGGAAATCCGTGTAGACATGTGTTGTCCGACACGAGCGGCGGTTGCAGAAGTGTCTTCAAGCATCATCTAGCGTATGTGGAATAGATTTTCCAGGTTTTTTTTCTTGAAAAGTGCCGCGTCGATCGACGCGGTCTTTTGTGCATACGTGAATTATATAACGTTTATTAAACAGGAATTGGCAGCAGCGCGTGGCTTCTGACGGGACGCAGACTGGCGCTTCCTGGAATGATGACCTCCTGGAAGCTTGCCTGGTCTCGCAGGACGTCCTGCAAGGTCGAATGCTCCTTCATTCCTTCCTCGATGGATTTCTTGATCAAAGTGTCCCAGTCGGTGCGCAGGACGTAGTAAAATTCGCCCAGGGAAACAAAACACAGCGCACACATCATCCCCACCCACAGGCCAATGAGACCCATGTTCAGACCAAAGCCGCACGCGAACGCAATCGGAAGGGCAAAGACATAGTAGCTGATAATATTGAGCCAGCCACTGATGTACTGACGGCCCTGGCCCCGCAGAATTCCTCCACTGACGCAAGCAATGGCATCGTTGACCTGGTACGCCGCACCGATGATCAGAACCTTGCTTGCCAGCTCGATCACCTCAGGGTCGCTCGAGAAGCACGCAACCACAGCTCTGCGGAAGTATATTAGTAGCAGCGCGTTGCAGGCCCCGAACAGGACAGACATCCACATGGCGGCATGGGTGGCCTTCACTGCAGCGTTCTTGGAGGCAGAGCCTATGAACCATGCCACTCTCGTGGAAGTGGCCACAGAAATGGCGAGCGGGATCTGGTAGATGGTGGAGCCTGTGGTCGTCATGATGGATTGCGATGCCAGCGCAGCGGTGCCGAATTTGGAAGATGCAAATGTGATGATTTCGAACGCCAGCCATTCGGCCTCGATCATGACGACTCCTGGACCAGCTAGGCTCAGGGTTCTGCTCCAGTTCTTGAAGATATCCATAGAAAAGCCGCACCAGCACTGGTACCCGTTAACAAACGCTGCGTAGCAAAACAGCATCGTTGCCATACACCAGTTGGTAATCACCACTGCTGTTGGGGCCCCGAGGAAACCGATACCGAACCTCTCGTTCCAGACCAACTGGTAGTTGAGGAAGATATTCAGCGGCGCACAGAGCACCAGCACCAACGTGGAAGCGTGGAAAATTCCCTGTGCCTGCAAAAACTGTTTCAGCACCTCGAAAATGATGTATCCGGGGACGCCGTAGATGAGTCGCTTGAGATATGACGAGGCCAGCTCGCTCAACGTCTCGTCCTGGATGATCCTGAGTAGCAGGGGTTTCGAGCCCCAATGCAAAAATGAGAACATCGGAATGTACAATAGGAGCAGCAAAACCAGACACCTGAGGCTGTGGATTCCAACAGATCGGTAATCTTTTCTGCCGTACGCCTGGGGACACAACGTGGACAAGGACGACGCGATTCCCTGGATAATGGCATATGCAGACACGTTACACAGCAGGTTGGACAAAGACACCGCGGCCAGCTCCTGGGAACCCAAATTTCCCACGCTGAAGACGGAAGCAACCGTGAGGGAGAACTGCAACAGGAATGTGATCACCAAAGGGATGGCACTGACGGCCAGCATCCCCAGCTCCTGGGACGTGGAGGTTTCGACCTCCAAAATTGCACCGGTCTCGGTTGTACGAGTGGGGATCAAGTGCAAGAAATTGAGCTGGGTCATGGTGGATCTCATCGATGCTCTCCTGCTCTGTATGTAATGCTCCTCGTTGATGGAGCCATATTGCTGGAAAGAATCGTCTGCTAGAAGAGAGACGTCGTCGTCATCAGGATATGAGCGGGTGGACGGACGTCTGGCATTCCTGGCAGTATTCATAGGCTGGAGATGGGGATGTTTACTGAGATATTTAATATTATTGCTTGTTTACAAAATAGTTTAATCTGAGATCGTGTGCGGCACGCAGCACGCGCACGCTATAGATGCAGGGATGACTAAAGCTGTATATCTCGGGCGTGTGGCGTAGTTGGTAGCGCGTCTGCCTTGCAAGCAGAAGGTCATCGGTTCGACTCCGGTCTCGTCCAATTTTTTTTAGTTGTTTTTTCCTTTTTATTTGCTTACTCTGGAGTTTTCCGATTGGAGAGAGAGCGAGATTCAACCCCAACTTTAAAAATAAGTTGCACGATTTTTTTCATCTAATGTGGAGAAGAGTCAAGGTTGGAAAGTTTGGCAGAGCCAGGTCCTTTGCTACAGCGGGAGCTGGGCCATTGCGCCGGTACGCTGCGTCGCGGTTCTCTAAGACCCTTGCCTCGGGGTTCATAGTGACCATGGGTGCAGCAGTGGTCTTATCCATCCCCGAGAGACCGCAATTGGCAAGCGAGGCCCCGGCAAAGCCCCAGAAAATTATCTCGGTGGCTGAGTTTGTGAAGCACAACAAGCCAGACGACTGTTGGGTCGCGATTCGTGGCCAGGTCTACGACATGACGGAGTTTTTACCCCACCATCCCGGTGGCCAAGTCCCTATTATTCTTCGGGCCGGACACGACGCGACGGAGATTTTCGAGCAGCTGCACCCCAAAGGCACCATTGAAAAGTACATGCCAAAGGAGAAGCACCTGGGGCAGCTAGACGGCGAGGCTCCTATTTTAGAAGTGGAGCCGGACGAGTACGAGGAAGAAAGACTGGAGTACGAGGCAAACAAGCCGGGGCTGGGCGAGGTGATGAATTTGCATGATCTAGAATACATAGCCAAGAAGACACTTCCTCGGAGTGCCTGGGCATACTACTCGTCAGGAGCAGACGACGAGATTACCATGCGGGAAAACCACTATGCTTACCAGCGGATCTATTTCAGACCGCGGGTCCTGGTGGACGTGAGCGAGGTGGATACCAGCTCGACCATGCTGGGGGCCAAGTGTAGTGTTCCGTTCTATGTGAGTGCCACGGCTCTCGCAAAGCTGGGACACCCCGACGGAGAGTGCTCTATTGCTCGTGGAGCAGGAAAGGAGGGTGTTGTTCAGATGATCTCCACGCTGGCGTCCAACTCGCTCGAGGAAATCACCGAGGCCCGCATTCCCGGCGCCACGCAGTGGTTCCAGCTGTATGTGAACGAGGACCGTGCTGTTGCGTTTGACATGGTGAAAAAGGCCGAGAAGCTGGGATGCAAGGCCATTTTCGTGACCGTTGATGCTCCGAGCTTGGGCAACAGAGAAAAGGACGCCAGACTCAAGTTTGAAGGCGAGTCCAACGTCCAGCAGAGTGACGACCTGAACCGTGACAAGGGAGCGTCTCGTGCGCTTTCGTCGTTCATCGACACAAGACTGACCTGGGACGATCTGGCCAAGATCAAGAGCTCCACCAAGTTACCGGTGGTGATCAAGGGAGTGCAGCGGGTGGAGGACGTCCTGGAGGCTGTGGACAGGGGATTCGACGGAGTGGTGTTGTCCAACCACGGAGGCCGGCAGCTGGACACAGCTCCGCCGCCCGTGGAGCTTCTGGCCCAGGTTGTTCCTGAGATGAAACGGCAGAAAAAGCTGCGTCCGGACTTTGAGATTTTCGTGGACGGTGGAGTCAGAAGAGGAACAGACATCCTCAAGGCGCTGGCTCTGGGCGGCTCCGACGTCAAGGTGAGCGTCGGGCTCGGCAGACCGATCCTGTACGCCAACTCGGCCTTTGGAGAAAATGGTGTCCGCAAGGCGATCCAGATTCTCAAGGACGAGCTGGAGATGGACATGCGGCTGCTCGGCGTGCGGAATGTGGGCGAGCTCAACCAGACCTTTGTTGACACAAGACGTCTGATTGGCCGTGACGCTCCGGACGAGCTGTACGGCCAGCTGTACAGCCCTCTGGCGACTGTCCAGTTCAAAAATGAATAGAATTTTGTAGCATACAGATCATATATTTGGTCCTGTTGTTTCCAACTGGTGTAGCGCGTTGACCATGTGCTGGTTTTTCAGCCAGAGCTTTTGTTTCTCCTCGTTTGTGGCGGCCAGATCTGACTGCAGAGCCTGGTTGAGGTTCTGTAATTTGTCGTGGTACAGTTCGAGCTGACTCGCGAGGGTTTCCAGCGACACGGACGGAACCTCCACCGCAAGCGGGGAGGCAGTGTTGTATTTTTCGCTCAAGGCAATGTACGATTGGTGGATTTGGCGTTCTAGTTTTGGGTACTTTCCAGTCATAACAGGAACCTTGCGTGTTTTGTATGAGAGGATGTCTTTCTCGAGCGGATCGGCTCGTGTTGCGGCCGGGTGCGGAGAAACTGTCTCGTGGTTCAGCAGCTCCTCCACGGACTCAAACTGCAGGTCGCAGTTGAGACACCCGTACGGCGTTTTCGAATGGAGCACCAGATGGGCCACCAGCAATGAGGACGTATCGACCGTCTGGGAACACCTACTCCATTGGCAGACGAGGTTTTTCTGGGCGTGTTTGACGACGTGCATCGACAGGTCGGTTTGGGACTCAAATGCGTCGTTGCAGTTGAGCCATTGGCAAAAATAACGAGCGTTGTCTGAACTGGCCATGGTGTATTTGATTTAATTATTTAATCAAGAGCGAAAAAATTTGTCGAATAATATTATATAAATTGTGGTCATGTCGTCGGTGCAGCTTTTAATTCTCCAGACGCTGGACAAGAAACAGCAGATTGCAGACACATCGGCGGAGCTGGGCGACGTGGATACAGCAGCAGTCCAGGCTGCGTTGATGTCGTTGGCCGCCAAAAATATGGTGGAGTTCAAGACAAAGGAAACAGACAAGTGGACGCTCACAGAGGAAGCAGAGGACATTGTTGCGAATGGGTCGCACGAATACCGTCTTCTGCAGAAGGTGACGGAGAGTCTGGAGGGTTTGAAGATCTCAGAGGTGGAAAGTGTGATGGGAAACAGTGGTAAGGTTGCCCAAGGAAGAGCGTTCAAGAACGGGTGGATTGGAAAGGACGGCGATAAGCTGGTCGCCAAGGTCGCCAAGGACGCCTCCGTTGAGGACACGACCGCAGACCAGTTGAAGGAGATCGAGAAGACCGGCTCGTTGGCCAACAAGAAGGATCTGGCGGAGCTGAAAAAGAGAAAGCTCATCATGCAGACCAAGATGTTCACTTTCAGTGTGACCAAGGGCGCGGAGTTTGCTCTGGAAATCAAGCAACTTGAGACAGACATCACGAGTGACATGGTTGTGACGGGATCCTGGAACAAAGCCGAGTTTAAGCCGTACAACTTCGACTCGCAGGGCGTGATGCCTTCTGCAGGTGCTTTGCATCCACTCAACAAGGTCAGAGAGGAGTTTAGACAGATTTTCTTCAGCATGGGCTTTTCGGAAATGCCTTCTAATCAGTACGTCGAGAGTGGGTTCTGGAACTTTGACACCTTATACGTGCCGCAACAGCATCCCGCCAGAGACTTGCAGGATACCTTCTATCTGAAGGATCCAGCCACGGCAAAAGAGCCTCAGGACAAAGAGTACTGGGACAACATCAAACGCGTGCACGAGGAAGGAGCGTACGGATCGATCGGATACAGATACCCATGGAAGGGCGAGGAGTCTTTGCGTACTGTTCTGAGAACACACACAACTGCCATCTCGTCGCAAATGCTCAAGAACCTGGCCAAGGACCCAAAGCCAACCAGACTGTTCTCCATTGACAGAGTTTTCCGTAACGAGGCAGTGGATGCCACGCATCTGGCCGAGTTCCACCAGGTGGAGGGTGTTTTTGCCGACTACAACCTGACTCTTGGCGACCTGATCGGCTTCATGCAACAGTTCTTCGACAAGATGGGTGTGCACGACCTCAGATTCAAGCCTACCTACAACCCGTACACCGAGCCTTCGTTGGAGATCTACGCCTGGCACAACGGTCTGGCCAAGTGGGTCGAGATCGGAAACTCTGGTATGTTCAGACCAGAGATGCTGGAGTCCATGGGCCTGCCTAAGGACATGAGAGTGCTGGGATGGGGACTGTCTCTGGAGAGACCTACTATGATTAAATACGCTGTCAGCAACATCAGAGAGCTTCTTGGCCACAAGGTTGATCTCGAGTTCATTGAGAACAACCCTGCTGCAAGACTTGACGAGGCCATTTTCTAGGCCAATCTCTGGTTAATAGGATAAATAAATTATTATTTGT
Organism: Ogataea thermomethanolica; assembly: GCA_030674565.1. Classification (NCBI taxonomy): domain Eukaryota; kingdom Fungi; phylum Ascomycota; class Pichiomycetes; order Pichiales; family Pichiaceae; genus Ogataea; species Ogataea thermomethanolica. The sequence continues at coordinate 91,482 of JAKTYW010000003.1, forward strand.
TTTTCACTCATTTTTCTTTATCTATGCAGGCTGGGCTGGAATTCTGTAGCTTTGGGATGTTCATTTTGGACGAGATCCACCACGCCGACGGCCAGGTCTTGCACGATGTGATTGGCGGCGGCGGTGTTTACGCGTTGTGGGGCTCGCGTATGGTGTTGGGACGTGAAAACAGTACCGGGTGCGGTGCGGTGCTGGACTTTGGCGACGCCCCGACATCCGTCAAGGACGAGTTTGACCGGTGGCACACGGGGGCATTTTACCGGTATGACGACTCGAGAAGGTGTACGCGGGGGTGGAACAAGTACGGGCCCAATGGGTATCGGGAGTTCAAGTATCTCACCCCTAAAAAGGCAGTGTCAATGGAGGACGTGCAGGCCATGCCTCGATTTTTACACGCGAAGTCGTTCCATTTTCTCTGCTCGCCTTCGAGCCTGAAGCGCGAGCTCGAGAAAATCCGGCTTCTGCGCCAGGACCCGCCGCTGGTGTGTTTCGAGCCCAACCCTGACCGGTGCCGGCCAGAGAACCTGGAAACGCTTCTCGAGATCCTGCCCCAGGTGGACGTGTTGTCGCCGAACGCAGCCGAGCTGGCTGCGTTTTTCGGCGAGCCCGAACCAACGACGCCGCGCGAATGCGAAATGGTGGCCAGCAGACTGGAATGCCAGACGCTGGTGCTGCGCTGCGGAGAGATGGGCAGTCTGCTGTGCACGAACGGGCAGTTCGAGTGGTTTCCGGCCTACCACCGCGACCCGAACCAAGACGATTACAAGGTGGTGGACCCCACCGGGTGCGGAAACTCGTACGTCGGAGCCCTTGCTACCAAATACAGTCTCACAGGCGATATCAGAGAAGCGTGTGTCTGGGCCTCGGTAGCAAGCGGGCTGTGCATCGAGCAGTACGGCCCGCCAACGGTGAGCTACGACAACGGCGTGGAGCGCTGGAACAACACCGAGGTCGCGCATCGGGTGCAGAGTTACAAAAGCAGGTCGCAAAAATAATTATATTAGAAATTCAAAATAAAAAGATTAGGCAGCGTACTTCTTCTCCAGATCAGCAAAGGCACCGGCGATGGTGTTAGCAATGAAGTCGCAGTGCTCCTTGGTGAAAGAGAAAGCTGGAGCAACAGTGATGTGGTCACCGATACAGTTGACGTTACCACCCTCGAGGATCTCGTTACCGATGGTTCCAGACAGACCCATGGAGGTCATGCCTCTGTCGAAACAGAAGGCGCCGAGAGTAGCACCGACCTTCTCCTTGTAGTCGAAAGGCTCCTTGGTGGCCTTGTCCTTGACGGCCTCGACAGAGATGAAGTTACCAGCACCACGCACGTCACCAGCGTACTTGGCGTCCTTCAGCTTGAGCTTGAGCTGCTCCATCAGGTAGGCACCGTTGACTCTGACGTTCTCGATCAGGTTGTCTCTGTACACCTTCTTCTGCACAGCCAGTCCGACTCTGCAGTTGAAATCGTGGGAGTGGTAGGTCTGGGCACCCATGATGGCACCAGATCCCTCCATGAACACCTTCTTGACGGAAGGAGCGATCAGAACACCGGCCAGCGTGACGAAACCGGATCCGATGGTCTTACCAACGGAACACAGATCTGGACCGCCGGAAGAAAGACCAAAGTTAGGGTCCTTGTAGGTGTATGGGTAGCCACATCTTCCCAGACCGCACATGACCTCGTCCAGCATGAACAGAGCACCGTACTTGTGGCAGATGGCTCTGCAGCCGTCCAGGTATCCCTTGGTTGGAACAGAGGTTCCGAAGGTAGATCCACCAACGGTCTCGATGATCATACCGCAGATGGTGGTTGGGTCGTTGTCGATGAAGGTCTGCTCCAGCTCGTCCAACAGCTCCTGGGTGTACTCCTCCTCGGTCTGGCCAGGCTTCTGGTTTCTGTATGGGTACACAGGAGAAACCTTAGGGGTCTTGGACTCGTCGATGAAGATGTCAGAAAATGCGTACTTTCTGGATCCGTCTCCGATAGCCAGAGCACCGGTGGTGAATCCGTGGTAGGACTGCTTTCTGGAGATGAACTTGCATCTCTTGTAGTCCTTGAGCTCGTTGTGGTATTGCTTCATGATCTTCATGGCGTTCTCGTTGGCCTCACTGCCGGATCCAGTCCACAGGGCAGAGGCAAAGTCGCCGTCAGATTTCTCGCACATGAACTTGCCGAGCTCCTCGGCAGCGTAGTTGGCGTAGTAGGCACCGAAGGTGTACACAGACTCCTTGGCGAACTGGCCCATCAGCTCGGTGATCTCTGGGTCACCGTGGGTGAGGGAGCACACAGCAGCGCCGGAAACAGCGTCGAAAACAACCTTCTGTTCCTTGGTCTCTGGGTTCTCAAGGACGAGGTACATACCATCGCCCTTGGTACCGACACACAACAGACCCTTGCTGTTGATTTGCTTTTGGAAAACGTAGGATGGCTCTTGGTTGTCAACAGTCATAGATAGATTAAAAATACTGAAAGGGTGGATAAGAGATGGAATTTATACTGGTTCAAGCGGTTCTGGGATTCCGCAGATAAGTCGGCAGTTGCCTAATTAGGCAATGCCCGCAACGGCCACGGCAGGGAAAATGGTGCTAGAGAGGCAGCTGGCGTGCGGAGTGCGAGTCCTTGGCTCTGGCGCTGTACGCGCGCACAATTGCCTCTTAGGGCCTGATTGTGCGAGCGGATAGCGGGATACCGCTTAATTCAGAGCCATACAATACGTAGATAAATTAGGATAGTGCATGCGCGAATAGATCTGCTATCAGTAGATAGCAAAAAATATGGACGAGTTGGGAGTCGAACCCAAGACCTTTCGCATGCTAAGCGAACGCGCTACCAACTACGCCACACGCCCGAAGATGTCAGAAAAGCGTGTGCGTTGCACTATAATCGAGCGCAAAGGGCCACTCACCAACTCCGTTTAGGTCCCCATATTTAATTATTGTGGTAATTAATTAATTTCAGAATTTAGTATTAGCAACCTAAACTTTCAACTTCAAGACCGGAAATCGAGACTGTCGGCCAGAACTTGCTCTACATCGACCACACTCATGTAAATAGCAACTGTACGCCCTCTTTTGCCCGCCACAGATTCTCCTCTCACAGCCAATCACATCGGTTGCTATTATAAGCAAGTAATTAAAGAGTAATCCTCAGTCCGCTTACGTGCGTACCAAACCTGCTCTCTGCGTAAATCGGAGACCGGCCGCGAATCCTGGTTAATTGAAAATTTTTTTTTTTTGTGCTAACAAAAACACTTTGAAGGATACTGAGACATCCATTATAGCTGGCATTCGCATTAGCCCTCAAACCTAGCCGACCTACCCATTTGCACATAAATTTCGACTAGTATGAGCCAGAAAAATACCCGTATTGCAATTGTCTCTGACGACAAGTGTAAGCCTAAAAAGTGCAGACAAGAGTGCAGAAAAGGGTGTCCCGTGGTCAAGACGGGAAAATTATGTATAGAAGTCCTTCCAACTTCCAAGATCGCTTTCATTTCGGAGAACCTGTGTATTGGTTGCGGTATCTGTGTGAAAAAATGTCCTTTCAGCGCGATCAACATCATTAATTTGCCAACCAATCTCGAAAAGGAGGTCACCCATCGGTACTCCGCCAATTCTTTCAAATTGCATAGACTCCCTACTCCAAGACCAGGCCAGGTTCTTGGGCTGGTGGGAACCAACGGTATTGGAAAATCCACAGCTCTTAAAATTCTAGCAGGAAAGGAAAAGCCAAATTTGGGAAGATACGATGATCCTCCAGACTGGGAGGAGATTTTGCGTCATTTCAGAGGTTCGGAGCTTCAAAACTACTTGACCAAGGTTCTGGAAGATAACATCAAAGCCATCATCAAGCCACAATATGTTGATAATATTCCTCGTGCCATTAAAGGACCACTGAACAAGGTTGGCGAACTTCTGAAGGCCAAGATGGAGAGACAGGACTCCGCAAAGACAGTGGTGGATGTTCTGGAATTGAAGGGACTGCTGAAGAGAGAGGTTGCCAAGCTTTCTGGAGGTGAATTGCAGAGATTCGCAATTGGTATGACATGTGTCCAGGACGCCCAGGTTTACATGTTCGACGAGCCATCCTCGTACTTGGATGTCAAACAGCGTTTGAACGCAGCCTACATCATTAGATCGCTTTTGCAACCAACCGTGTACGTCATTGTGGTGGAGCACGATTTGTCTGTCCTGGATTATCTTTCGGACTTTGTTTGCATTCTTTATGGTGTTCCTTCCGTGTATGGTGTTGTCACACTTCCTGCTTCGGTCAGAGAAGGTATCAACATTTTCCTTGATGGTCACATTCCTACCGAGAATATGAGATTCAGAACAGAATCCCTACAATTCAGACTGGCAGATGCCTCGGACAACATGATTATCGACAAGAGTTCAACATTCGGATACCCAGACATGGTCAAGACCCAGGGAGATTTCAAGCTGTCTGTGGAGGCTGGTGAATTCTCGGACAGTGAGATTATTGTGATGATGGGTGAAAACGGAACAGGAAAAACCACTCTTTGTAAGTTGCTGGCTGGTGCAATTGCTCCAGACGAAGGAAGCAGTGCTCCTAAGCTGAACGTTTCCATGAAGCCTCAGAAGATTGCTCCAAAGTTCACAGGAACTGTGAGACAGCTGTTCTTGAAGAAGATCAGAGCCTCGTTCTTGCACCCTCAATTTAACACAGACGTTGTGAAACCATTGAAGATAGAAGATATCATTGACCAAGAAGTGCAACATCTTTCTGGTGGTGAGTTGCAAAGAGTTGCTATTGTGCTTGCTCTTGGTATCGATGCCGATATCTACCTGATTGACGAGCCATCTGCCTACTTAGACTCTGAACAGCGTATTATCTGTTCCAAGGTGATTAGAAGATTCATCATCCACTCGAAGAAAACCGCATTCATTGTCGAGCACGACTTCATCATGGCCACATATATGGCCGACAAAGTCATGGTGTTTGAAGGTATCCCATCCAAGGATGCCACCGCAAGAAAAGCCGAGTCCCTGTTGACAGGTTGCAACCGTTTCCTCAAAAACTTGAACGTCACTTTCAGAAGGGATCCTAACTCGTTCAGACCTAGAATTAACAAGATGGATTCCCAGATGGACAAGGAACAGAAGTTGAGCGGTAACTATTTCTTCTTGGACAATTCTGAGTTGTAAGAGGTGGATTATTTATTGGCTAGTAATAAAGTACATAATATGAGTGAATGAAAAAATTACTCATGGTGGAAGAAAAGTGGAAGAATAAAATAAAATAAAATATTTTGACTATTTAATTATGAGTCTCGAAGAAAAGGTTGAAAATTTGACGCTTGAAAGCGAACCAGCTGCCAAGACCGAGCAACAGGAAGTCATTCTTGGTCCTGATGGTCAGCCATTGTCCAAGAAGGCTCTCAAGAAGCTGGAGAAAGAGCGTGAAAAGGAAAGAAAGAAGGCTGAAACAGCGGCCAGAATTGCCCAGGAACAGGCCGCCAAGGCTGCCGCTGACGCTGCTAGTGACACCGCCAAGGACAACTACGGAAAGCTGCCTTTGATGCAGTCCAACCAAAAGACCGGTATTCCTCGCATCCAATTCAACACGTTGAAGCCTGAGGATGACGGCAAAGAGGTTGTGTTCAGAGCCAGAGTGCACAACTCGAGACAGCAGGGTGCCACGATGTGCTTTTTCTCGTTCAGACAACAGTCAGAGCTGATCCAAGGTTTGATCAAGGCCAACAACGACTCTGTTTCCAAACAAATGGTCAAATGGGCCGCTTCTATGAGCTTGGAGTCGATTGTTCTCATTCACGGTGTTGTGAAGAAGGTTGACGAGCTGGTCAAGAGTGCCACTGTTCAGGATGTCGAGATCTCGATCACGAAAATCTACCTAATTTCCGAAACCCCATCGCAACTGCCATTGTTGATCGAGGACGCTTCTCGTTCCGACGCTGAGGCCGAGGCTTCGGGTCTTCCTGTGGTCAACCTGGACACCAGATTGGACTCCAGAGTCATTGATCTGAGAACGGTGACCAACCAGGCTATTTTCAGATTGCAATCGGGCATCTGTCAGCTCTTCAAAGAGTTCTTGATCAACAAGGGTTTCGTCGAGACTCATACCCCAAAGCTCATTGCAGCTGCCTCGGAGGGAGGAGCCAACGTTTTCAAAGTTGATTATTTCAAGGGCTCTGCCTTCCTGGCCCAGTCTCCTCAATTCTACAAACAACAATTAATTGCTGCTGATTTCGAAAAAGTGTTTGAGATTGCTCCTGTTTTCAGAGCAGAAAACTCCAACACACACCGCCATATGACCGAGTTCGTTGGATTGGACCTGGAGATGGCTATTGAGGAAGACTACCACGAGACCGTTGATCTTTTGTCGGAGCTGTTTGTGTTCATTTTCGGTGAACTCAAGACCAGATATGCCAAGGAGATCGCCACCGTGAGAAAGCAGTTCCCTGTGGAGGAATTCAAGCTGCCTAAGGACGGAAAAATGGTCAAGATCCACTACAAAGACGGTATCCAGATGCTGAGAGACGCAGGAAAGGAGCTGGGAGATTACGACGACTTGAGCACAGAAAACGAAAAATTCCTGGGAAAACTCGTGAGAGAAAAGTACGACACAGACTTCTACATCCTGGACAAGTTCCCGCTCGCTGTGAGACCTTTCTACACCATGCCAGACCCAGAAGACAGCAATTATTCTAACTCGTACGACTTCTTCATGCGTGGCGAGGAGATCCTGTCCGGTGCTCAGCGTATCCACGACCCAGTTCTGCTGGCCGAGAGAATGAGAGCCCACGACGTCGACCCTACTACTCCTGGTCTCTCTGACTACATCCAGGCCTTCAGTTACGGTTGTGTTCCGCACGCCGGAGGAGGTATCGGACTGGAAAGAGTGCTCATGTTTTTCCTGGACCTCAAGAATATCAGAAGAGCCAGTCTGTTCCCAAGAGACCCTAGAAGACTCAGACCATGAGCAGCAGGCTCCGTTTTATGTAGCACACCCTTGCACCAATGATATTTTCCCAAAAAAATATAGCCTTTAAAAACGTTTAATTACCATGGCAGACCCCCTTGATATTCCCTCCCGGTTTGCCGCCTCCGAAGTCTCCTCGGGCTTTGCGAGCGTGGCCACGGGATCTGACGATGAATCGGCCTCCTACAATGTGTCCCAGGATCTGTCTACGGTGCACTACTCGTACACCGAGGACAAAATACTGCGCGACCAGGACGCCAAGGTCAAGGCATTTAATTCGATAGCCACTTCTCCCAAGGACACCAGATCGCAGTCGGCCAGCTCTTCCCGGCCGTCAGGGCTTCTTGGACTGGACATGACTCCTTCTGCTGCTGGCAATAAATTCACGTACAATTCGATCACTCACGAGATGACTCCGTTTGCTCCGTCAGAACAGCCTCTGTTAAGGGCAAAAATGCAAATGGGCAACCTGTTACTGAACGACCACAACTCCGTCACAGAGACACCCTCGAGGGAGCTGCTGGAGATCTACAAAAATATAGATAAATGCATCAAGATCCGTGAAAAATACCAAGCCGTTTCCTTGCAACGTCCCCAGGACAACCCGAAAAATAAAGCAGACTGGAAAATCTACCCCGACCCGCCACCCCCATTCTGGAAAAAAAGTGACGAGATTAACCTGGACAGAACCTCCGACAGGGGCGGCCAGGTGGCTGCCAATTTCGACATCGGCAACGTGGATATTCCTGGTCTTGATCCTGAACTGGACTATGTCCTCGATGACGAAGACGTGTTCCAGGTGATCGACAAGAAGTCTGGCTCCAAGATTGTCGAGATCCCAACCATCAGAGACTACTACGTGGATTTAGAGCAGATCATTTCCATTGCCTCGGACGGTCCTACCAAATCGTTTGCGTTCAAGAGACTCGAGTACCTAGAAGCCAAGTGGAATTTGTACTATCTGCTGAACGAGCACGACGAGACTTCCGAGAGCAAGCGAAACCCTCATAGAGATTTCTACAACGTGAGAAAGGTGGACACACACGTGCACCATTCTGCCTGCATGAACCAGAAGCACTTACTGCGGTTCATCAAGCACAAGATCCGCAAGTGTCCAGACGAAAAGGTGATTATTAGGGACGGCCAGGTTCTGACTTTGAGACAGGTGTTTGAGTCGCTGAATTTGACCGCCTACGACCTCAGTATCGACACGCTGGACATGCATGCCCACAGAGACACGTTCCATCGGTTCGACAAGTTCAACCTCAAGTATAACCCTATCGGGGAGTCGAGATTGAGAGAGATCTTCCTCAAGACAGATAATTACATCAATGGCCGGTATCTGGCAGAGCTCACGAGAGAAGTTTTTGACGATTTGGAGGCGTCCAAATACCAGATGGCCGAGTACCGGATCTCCATCTATGGACGGTCGTTGGATGAGTGGGACAAGCTGGCTTCGTGGGTGGTCGACAACAAGCTGTTTTCGCACAACGTTCGTTGGCTAGTCCAGATCCCCAGACTCTATGACATCTACAAAAAGGGGGGCATAGTCAACACCTTCCAAGACATCGTCAAGAACATTTTCCAGCCCTTGTTTGAGGTGACCAAGGACCCCTCGTCCCACCCGAAATTGTTTGTGTTCCTGCAGCGGGTGATTGGGTTTGACTCTGTGGACGACGAGAGCAAGGCCGACAAACGGTTCCACCGGAAGTTTCCGTTCCCACGCAACTGGGACTCGGCCACAAACCCGCCGTACTCGTACTACATTTACTCCTTGTACGCCAACATTGCGTCGGTGAACCAGTGGAGAGCACGGCGTGGGTTCAACACGTTTGTCCTGCGGCCACATTCCGGAGAGGCGGGCGACCCCGAGCACCTGATCTCGGCATATTTGACAGCAGAGGGCATCTCGCACGGTATTCTCCTGCGGAAACTGCCATACATCCAGTACCTGTACTACCTCTGCCAGATAGGAGTTGCGATGTCTCCTCTGTCGAATAACGCTCTGTTCTTGACCTACGACAAAAATCCGTTCCCCAGCTACTTCCGCCGCGGATTGAACGTTTCACTGTCCACAGACGATCCATTACAATTTTCCTACACCAGAGAGCCGCTCATCGAGGAGTACTCGGTGGCAGCACAAATCTATAAACTGTCCAACGTGGACATGTCGGAGCTGGCACGAAACTCCGTGTTCATGAGCGGCTTCGAGTACCAGCTCAAGAAACACTGGCTGGGCTCCAATCTGGACGACCCAGGCAGCGACGGCAACGATATCGAGAAGACCAACGTCCCGGACATTCGTGTGGCGTACAGACACGAGACCCTGAGCATCGAAACAGACCTGATCAAGGCGTATGCCAAGATGACTCTAGACTGAGATCGGGGTCAGCGTCTCTGTGCCGAACACCCGGCCCTCGTTGTTCTTCAGTCTGGAGCTCGCCCAGTCGCGGAACTCTGCCGAAAACGAGGACTCCTCGTACGCCAGAATATCTTCGGGAGTCTCGAAGTTTCGCGGTAGCAGCCAGTCCCGCACGTTGGCGGTCATTCCCCTGTTGAACGGGTGCTGCGACTCGGGCACAGGCAACACCACCCGCACAGGAAGGTCTGGGTGTTTGATGTTGATGTATCGCTGTGCGTGGACAAGGGCCTGTTGCGCCTCCGGGACGGATATTTTGCGGGTGACCATGTCCTGCAGCTTGTTGCGTCGGGAGTCTCCGGCCTTGTATCGGTAGCGACTGGCCTTGTTGAGGTTCAGAAAGTCGATACTTGTTTCGTTGAGCTCGAAAATGCGGCTGATGGACAGGTTCAGGCTCAACAGCAGCAGCGTGAACACCTCGTTCACGGTGATCATGACGATGGCTGCAGGGTGCAGGATCTTGTTTGCGCCGTAGTTGAACACTGTCCGGGAGTACGAGAACGTTGCCACGAGGATGTACAGGAAGTAGAGCTCGAAACCAGCCACAAAGTTCAGGAACCACGCGTAGTTGTTCTGCGCGATGACCGTGCCGATGTAGAGACAGTAGTGGTCGAAACGCGGGATGCAGTGGCCCAGCTGGGTCGAATGGTGGGCCCTGAGAGTTTTGATCGAGCCGCAATGCGGGCACCAGAAGGGCAGTCCGTCTGGGTTGCACAGAAACAGTGACGGTGGGTCCACAAGACTGGGGTCCGCCAGTGTTGCGGGCTCCTGCGGGTCGAGCTTGCCCTGCAGATACAATTTTCCGTTGGAATAATATTTGTTCAGGTTGTATGGTCTAATTTTCACAGGCATGGCTCCGGGTCCTCTGACAAAAATAAGCAACCACGAGGCCAGCACAAACGCCAGAATCACCGCCTGACCCACGATGAGCCCGATTCCTGCGGCGTGGTGGCCCGCGTGGTAGATCGAGTGAATGCATATTTCGTAGCAGAACGCGTACTGTACGTACGCCAGCCACACGAGGACGCCCGCGGGGAACGCGCGTCGGATCAGGGTCTTGCGCGGCAACATTACACGCTTTTGAGCTGGGTGGTGGTGACCAGAGTGCGGGACAGTCTGGCGAAGTCTGTTTCCTGAGTTTTGAGCAGTTTTTGAATTTTTGCGAGGTCCGCGTTCTTCTGTAGCGTCAGATCGCACAGGGGCTGGGGCTCTCCGTGCACGACGGACTTCAGGTGGTCGAAGGTGGCCTCGGGAGATGCGTTGTTCGCGAGCACCTTGATCGCCAGCAGACGGGGACTCTCGGTAACTCCGAAGCTCTTGAGACACTCGAGGATGTTCTTGGCGGGCGAGAGGTTGTAGATGAGCTCTGTGTTGAGAGATCTGGATTTTTTGCGGTCGAACGAGTCGTCCAGGAGCGTTTTATAGGCTGCGGACAGAATTTGCTCTAGAGACACAAGGTGGTCGCCGTTGACGAAGGCAAAGTCGTAGTCGGGCGACGAGGCAAGCAGGTTGGCACGGATGGTTTCCTGGTTGGATACGCTGGAGAAGTAGGCAGCAAAGACGGGTGTTTCTGGGAACTGGGGAAAAGAGAATACCTGGAACATAAAATAAAAAAAAAAGATATGGATTTTACAGAAAACCCGTGGGAGGAGGAGGTCAGCAAGGAGACGGATTTTGGGGTCGATGCGTGGACGGAGATGGACGACAGCGGCGACGGGTCGCAGGCGCACGAGCTGAGCGACGAGTCGATGGAGTTCGGGGAGTTTGCCGAGGTGAGTGTCCATGAGCCGGAGATTGTGTATGACGTGCTGGAAACCGGCCGCAAGCAGTGCGAGCCCGCAGAGCCGCTGGATTTTGCAGGCGTGTGGACGGCACGGTACGCGATGCTGGTTGCCCCTGGACGACGCTGGGCTGCCGACACAGGCCGCAAAAACTACCACGGCCGCCACGCTTTCCTTGACACAGAAATACATCGCCGGCTGGAGGCCACGGCGCAGCATTGGACGAGCGTGGAGAAGCGCGTGGCAGTGGAGTCGGTGGCCACGAAGCTGTTCAGCTGGTCGAGCTCGAAGGAGACGGCCAAGCCGGCCAAGAAGACACAGCAAATCAACTCGAAGCTGTTGCGGTCGGCGGCGAGCGTGAGCCGGTCGATTTTGGACCAACGGCTGGAAGTCCAGCGAGAACAACGCAAGAAACTGGAAAAAGAGCGACGCGAGCGCGAACGCAGAATTTCGGAGGAGAGACGACGCAAGGAGAAGGAAGCGTCGAAGTACAAAACCGTTGCCGCGCCGCTTAAAAAAGAGAAAACCCTGTTTGGGCGTCTGTTTGGAGAAAAAAGCAAGATAGCAGCAGACAGTGTGTCGCACAAAATTATCGTCCAGGGCGCGCAGGCCGCAGAGGACGGGGACGAGGCGGACGCGGGCGACCTGATCCGCGAGTTCAAGGAGAAGCTGAAGAGCAGGGAGGACAGCGACGAGGAGGACGCGGATGTGGACTACGGCGAAATTGGCCAGCACGTGGGGATCGATGGCTTGCAGGAGGAGGAGGAGGAGGAGGAGGAGGAGGAGGAGGAGGAGATGGCCCAGACAGACACGGCAGACGCAGACACAGCGTCTGTGCCGGGAGACGAGTTCGGGGAATTTCTCACAACGGTCGCATCGCACACCTCGAGCATTGCAGCTCCCATGCCGGACATTGATGCACCTGCGGGAAATTTAATTGATCTCTAAAAATATGTCTCACAAAATTTTCCCCAGACACGGGAGCTTTCCCGATAAGGAAACGTTCCGCAATTTTCTTTAGACCTGTAATACTCTTTTTTCGTATCTGATTTCTTGTTTCCCTTAGCCAGTGTAACTTTTCCCATGACCGAGACAGAGCTTGCTAAGCTGAAGAACAACATGGATTCGCAGGATGAGCCACAGTCCACCGTCCACCGCAGAACGTCCACGTCGGTGGCCAATGCCAATGCCAATATAGGACTCTTGTCTGACTCCGCCAACATCCTGCCTGTTGTTCCTGAGTCGCTGCCCACCACTCCTGGTTATGAACTGAACAACACGTCCTACTTCGACGTGGGTGCAAATAACTCATACTACGACGTTTCTTCCACCAAGGGACTTCTTGCTGCCCGTCCCCCAGTTCCACCGCCCCAACAGACCTCCTTCTCGTCTCAAGAGGAAACCACCAATGCGAAGAGCTCCAAGCACAAAGTCGAGGGCGGAATGACCCTCGACAACCCTCCACGGAACAGGTGGAGGATCGTTTCTGTGATTTTGTGGGCACTTTCTGCTGGTCTTTCTGACTCTGCGCCAGGAGCCCTACTGCCAACGATAGAAAAATACTATAACATTAGTTATGCGGTGGTTTCGATGATATGGCTCGCTAACGCCATCGGATTCATCCTCATTGCCATCATCTGTCCCAAGATGGAGCCTGTTCTGGGCAAAAGAAAAATGACTTCAGGCGGCTGTCTGGCGTTGGTTGCAATGTACGCCCTGGTCAGCTCTGGCTACAAATTCCCGCTCGTTGTGGTGGGCTTTTTCTTCGGTGGCCTGGGACTTGCTACCTGCCTATCACAGCAAAATATATTTTTGTCCAAGTTTGAGAGGTCTTCTGCATATCTTGGTTATTTCCATGGAGGTTATGGACTCGGTGCCTGTATCGGACCACTCATTGCTACAGGCATGATTGACAGCGGCGTCAAGTGGCACTTTTTCTACCTGATTCTGCTGGGAATGTCCTTGGGTAACTTCTGGAACCTGTGGTTCGCTTTCAAGGGGGCCGACGAGGACCTCAAGCCATGGGATAACTGGGAGCCAAAACCTCACACTCCGCCGACCGAGACGTCGACCGAAAATGACGACAAGTACGTCATGCTCGAGGAGACTCTGGGCTTCACCACGTCTCTGCGTCACCACGAGGAAGCCACCGAGACCAAGGAGACCAAGGACTCGGGAGATGACGACGTGTTGAAACTGTCGCTCCAAAACCTGAGAACCTGGCTGTTGGCCTTCTTCGTGCTTTTCTACCAGGGAGCAGAGGTCTCGATGGGGGGATGGATCGTGACGTTCTTGGAGGTGTACAGGAAGGGCAGCGTTTCCAGCACGGGTTATGTGTCTTCTGGGTTCTGGGGAGGCCTGACGATTGGCCGCTTATTCCTCACCACCCGGATCCACAAGTACATCGGTGCCAAGCGTGGTGTTGGCATCCTGATTTTGGGATCGATCACAACCACGTTCCTGGCATGGGTTATACCTGTCCTGATAGTGGAGGCCGTGTTTGTGGCCCTTGCTGGAATCTTTATCGGCCCTATCTACCCGCTGATGATCACCATAGCCGTGCGGATTCTTCCACGGAAAATACAAGTTATCTCGCTAACCATTATGACAGCCTTTGGATCCTCAGGTGGAGCCCTGTTCCCCTTCCTGGTTGGATTGGTGTCACAATACGCCGGAGCATACGTGTGCATGCCGTTTATCATTGGTCTGCTCGCCTGCACGTGCATCATCTGGTTCCTATTGCCTAACCCGGACCGGCCAAAGGTTAATAACTTTTTACAAAGAGTCTGGTAGCAGTTATAATATTTATTACTATTTACATCTTTTTTGGAGTGTACTCGTAGTACCACCCGGTTCTGCTTGGATATTCGGTAGGAACACGCAGCTCCATTGGGAACCTCTTTCCAATCTCTAATTGGTTAGCAGCCTCGAACAACCTTGGGCTCACGTGCTTCAAATCCTCGTTTGCCTCCTTAATACAGTTATACTGCTGTTTGAGCTGCTCCTCCTCAGCTCTTTTCTTCTCCTTGCGGAGCACCCCCCAGGCTCTCATAACAGTTATGTGTTTGACGAAATCTTCGTGGCACAATTTGAGCATTTTCGGCATTTTTCTGTTGGCGGAGATCACGGACAGCTGGTTTACCACCCGCTGCGCAAGAGGATCCAGTCCTGTCCGTATGCGCTTTGTCCGCACAAACTGGAGGTTTGTGCCAGACTTCTGGACCGTCGTTCTTGCCGCTGCAAACATGAAAAATTTGAGAACAAAATAACCTGCTTATGTAATTTAATCGACTTTTGGTGCTTTTCCTGTGTAAAGATGGAGGCTGAATCAATAAACTTTTATGCCTGGCTCTAGTTATGGATCTTACGCTTCGGATACTGCAATTCCGATAACCACAGTGTCGCCACCGCAAGTGGAGACGGTGATGGTAGCGCCTGTGCCTCTTCCTCCCCGTCCTTCACCCAACTTATTAGTCTCTGCAGCTTCTGCAAACAATAACCCTGATGTCCTCGATGACATGCCTCCCTCTCCAAACTATACCGAGCTTCCATCTCCCGGGGAGATCAGCATCCCAAACCACATGGCTATCGACCCGCTAGCAATCAACGATCACAGACCGGCCTCTGCTCCCCCTGAGTACACAGAGATGTCAGCAGATTTAGCCTCTGTTGTGCACAGGCCTCCTTTCACAGATCTTGACACGCCCCCACAAATGCCAGAGAGACCCCCACTAAGGCCTCCCAGACCAGGAGTGCGCCCGCGGCTCAGTGACTCGGCCCCTTACGTGCGCCACAGGGTGCCCGAACCATTGCCCCCACTGCACCCAGTGCACGCGCCACCGATCATGAGAACATCGAACACGGCTCCAGAGCTGCCGCCTCGACTGACTCCACCGGCGCTGCCTCCACGAAATGTGTAATAGGATATCCAAGTCTGTACCGAATCCCACATGTCTTCAGAGTTAACAACAAACTTCTATAGCTTTCCGATATAGTGTAACGGCTATCATGGTCCGCTTTCACCGGGCAGACCCGGGTTCGACTCCCGGTATCGGAACATCTTTTTTTGACGTTTTGTAGAAATGTAGCGCGCAAACGGCTTATCGCACGACGACCAAACATCGTGTATTCTCGGGCGTGTGGCGTAGTTGGTAGCGCGTTCGCTTAGCATGCGAAAGGTCTTGGGTTCGACTCCCAACTCGTCCATTATGTTTTTTCATTTTTTCCGCACCATGCTGCATATCGCGTAAGTTGCTCTGCATAAGAACAAAACATCAATCAATAGCTCCTCGAGACCAGTAAGGCCCGCTAGATGACGCGACCCTGAACAGTCTCCGTTGGTAGCCTGGTGCAGCGAATGCTGTTGTTTGTCTGTGTTTTCAGCGCGCTAAACTGTCTGAATCACCCCTCATGCATCATTTTCTCTCGCACGACCCATTTCTTTTTACTGAAAAAATTTTTTTTTAGTTATTTATTTTGCACAGGATCTTCTTTTTCCCTTCTTCTTCTCCTTCTCATAGACAAAGACCTTCTTTCAGCTCCCTTCAAAAACCCCAATTGGATTTTGATCGCTGCCATATAACACACCTGTACATTCTTATTGGCTACTGAGTTTGAAAAAGGACTTAAAAGTACGTGAGTTAAGGAGAGGACCAGCGTAGCCCTCTCGTAATCCGAAACAAGCCAAGAGCATTTATTAACCTTGTTTTAGAATTTTTTTACACCATGTCTGTGAAGTTTTCCACCCCAATCTCTCCTCCTATGGAGAGCACTGGAGACACTCTCATCACCCTGGAGACCCAGGATGGTGTTGCATTGCAAGGATACTCCTTTGGTGCTGAGAAGGCAGTTGCTGGTGAACTTGTCTTCCAGACCGGTATGGTTGGGTATCCCGAGTCCATCACCGACCCTTCGTACGAAGGACAGATCCTCGTGATTACCTACCCTTTGGTGGGTAACTACGGTGTTCCAGACCGCAAGCTCATGGACGACATTGTGGACAAGCTGCCTAAATACTTCGAGTCCAACAGAATCCATGTTGCTGGTCTGGTTGTTGCGCATTACACCGAGGAATACTCTCACTACTTGGCCAAGTCTTCTCTGGGTCAATGGCTCAAGAGCGAGGGAATTCCTGCCATCTACGGTGTCGATACCAGAGCCCTGACCAAGAAGCTGAGAACCGAGGGTTCCACACTTGGAAGACTGTGCTTGCAGAAACAGGGTTCCTCTGTGGAGAGCTGCATGAACAAGGACACCTGGAAGACCAATTTCGAGATTCCAGAGTGGTACGACCCAAACGTCCAGAACCTGGTTGCCAAAGTCTCCATCAAAGAGCCTGTGGTCTACGAGCCACCTCAACACCTTGCTAAAGTTGGTCCTGATGGCAAGGTGCTCAGAATTGTTGCTGTTGATGTTGGTATGAAATTCAACCAGATCAGATGTTTTGTGTCCCGCGGAGTGTCTCTGAAGGTTGTTCCGTGGGATTACGATTTCACCTCCGAGGAATACGACGGTTTGTTCATCTCCAATGGTCCTGGAGACCCTTCTGTCATGTCCGAGGTTGTTGAGAGATTGCAAAAGGTCCTCGAGGCTGCCAAGACGCCGATCTTTGGTATCTGTCTGGGTCACCAGCTGATGGCCAGAGCCTCTGGTGCTTCCACGATGAAGCTCAAGTTTGGTAACAGAGGCCACAACATTCCATGTACCTCCACCGTTTCCGGAAGATGCTACATCACCTCGCAGAATCACGGTTTCGCTGTTGATGTCGACACCCTGTCTCCTGGCTGGAAAGAGCTTTTCGTCAATGCCAACGACGGATCCAACGAGGGTATCTACCACACAGAAAAGCCATTCTTCTCTGTGCAGTTCCACCCAGAATCCACCCCGGGTCCAAGAGATACCGAGTTCTTATTTGACACATTTATCCAGGCCGTGTTGGACTTCAAGACCACCAAGACTCTCAAGGCTGTTGAGTTCCCTGGTGGAAAGATCGAGGAAAACAGGGCTCTCCACCCTCGCGTCCACGCCAAGAAAGTGCTGGTTCTTGGTTCCGGTGGATTGTCCATTGGTCAGGCCGGAGAGTTCGACTACTCTGGATCGCAGGCCATCAAGGCCCTGAATGAGGAAGGAATCTACACCATTTTAATTAACCCCAACATTGCCACCATCCAGACCTCCAAGGGTCTTGCTGACAAGGTGTACTTCCTGCCGGTCACTCCTGAGTTTGTCAGAAAGGTCATCAAACACGAGCGCCCAGACGCAATTTACTGCACCTTTGGTGGTCAGACCGCCTTGAACGTTGGTATCAAGCTGAAGGACGAGTTTGAGTCCTTGGGAGTCAAGGTCCTGGGTACTCCTATCGACACCGTCATCACCACCGAGGACAGAGAGCTGTTCGCCAGATCCATGGAGGAGATTGGCGAGAAGTGTGCCATGTCCCAGACCGCTTCCTCGATGGAGGAGGCTCTGGCCGCCGTCAAGGAGATCGGCTTCCCTGTCATTGTGAGAGCCGCCTATGCCTTGGGTGGTCTTGGATCTGGTTTTGCCGACAACGAGCCAGAGCTGATCGAGCTGTGTCAGAAGGCCTTTGCTGCCTCTCCTCAAGTCTTGGTCGAGAGATCCATGAAGGGCTGGAAAGAGGTTGAATACGAGGTTGTTCGTGACGCTTTCGACAACTGTATCACTGTCTGTAACATGGAGAACTTTGATCCTCTGGGAATCCACACCGGTGACTCCATTGTTGTTGCTCCTTCTCAAACTCTGTCCGACGAGGATTACAACATGCTCAGAACCACCGCTGTCAACGTCATCAGACACCTGGGAGTTGTTGGTGAGTGTAACATCCAGTATGCTCTGAACCCACACTCCAAGGAATACTGCATCATCGAGGTCAACGCCAGACTCTCGAGATCCTCTGCCTTGGCCTCCAAGGCCACCGGATATCCGCTTGCATACACTGCTGCCAAGTTGGGATTGAACATTCCGTTGAACGAGATCAAGAACTCCGTCACCAAGGTCACCTGTTCGTGTTTCGAGCCATCTTTGGACTACTGTGTGGTGAAGATCCCAAGATGGGACTTGAAGAAGTTCACCAGAGTGTCCACTCTGCTTTCTTCCTCGATGAAGTCTGTTGGTGAGGTGATGAGCATTGGTAGAACCTTCGAGGAGGCCATCCAGAAAGCTATCAGATCCACAGACTACAGCAACATTGGTTTCAGCAAGACCGAGGCACTCATGTCCATCGACATCGACTCTGAGCTGCAGACTCCTTCCGACCAACGGCTGTTTGCTATTGCCAACGCTATGTCCGAGGGCTACAGCGTCGAGAAGATCCACAAGCTCACCAACATCGACAGATGGTTCTTGAACAAGCTCGAGGGCCTGATCAAGTACTCCGACAAGATCGCCTCTTACGGTGTCAAGGAGAAGCTTCCATATACCATCTTGAAGGAGGCCAAGCAGCTTGGTTTCGAGGACAGACAGATTGCCAAGTTCCTCAACTCCAACGAGGTTGCCATCAGAAGACTCAGAAAGGAGATGGGCATTCTTCCGTTCGTGAAGCAGATCGATACCGTTGCTGCCGAGTTCCCAGCTTACACCAACTACCTGTACATCACATACAACGCCGACTCCAGCGACGTTGACTTCAACGATAACGGTGTGATGGTTTTGGGATCCGGTGTCTACAGAATTGGATCCTCCGTCGAGTTTGACTGGTGTGCTGTCAGAGCCATCAGAACCCTGAGAGAGCAGGGCCAGAAGACCATCATGGTCAACTACAACCCAGAAACTGTTTCCACCGACTACGACGAGGCTGACAGACTTTACTTCGAGACAATCAACCTCGAAAGAGTCTTGGATATCTACGAGCTCGAGAAGTCTTCAGGAATCATCATCTCCATGGGTGGTCAGACCTCCAATAACATTGCTCTGCCATTGCACAGACAAAACGTCAAGATTTTGGGTACTTCCCCAGAAATGATCGATTCTGCCGAGAACAGATACAAGTTCTCCAGAATGCTGGACAAGATCGGTGTTGACCAGCCAGCATGGAAGGAACTGACCTCCATCCAGGAGGCCGAGGAGTTTGCCGAGAAGGTCACGTATCCAGTGTTGGTCAGACCATCCTACGTGCTTTCTGGTGCTGCCATGAACACCGTCTACTCCAAGGCAGACCTGGCCTCATATCTCTCGCAAGCCGTTGAGGTCTCTCCTGACTACCCTGTTGTTCTCACCAAGTACATCGAGAACGCCAAGGAAATCGAGATGGACGCTGTTGCCAAGGACGGTAAGCTGATCATGCACGTTGTTGCCGAGCACGTTGAGAACGCCGGTGTCCACTCTGGTGATGCCACCTTGATTGTTCCTCCTCAGGATCTCGACAAGGAGACCGTCAGAAGAATCGTGGAGGCCACCTCCAAGATCGGTAAGGCTCTGGATGTCACTGGACCATTCAACATCCAGTTTATTGCCAAGAACAACGAGATCAAGGTCATCGAATGTAACGTCAGAGCCTCGAGATCCTTCCCATTCAACTCCAAGGTTGTTGGTACCGACATGATCGAGATGGCCACCAAGGCCATCATGGATATTCCTGTGACTCCATACCCAGGAGAAAAGCTTCCTGACGATTACTGTGCCATCAAGGTTCCTCAGTTCTCGTTCTCCAGACTTTCTGGAGCCGACCCTGTTTTGGGTGTTGAGATGGCCTCCACTGGTGAGGTCGCCTGTTTCGGCCACAACAAATACGAGGCGTACCTGAAGTCGTTGATCTCCACCGGATTCCAACTTCCAAAGAAGAACATTCTGCTGTCCATTGGTTCCTTCAAGGAGAAGCACGAGCTGCTGCCTTCCATCAAGAAGCTTTACGAGCTGGGCTACAACCTGTTTGCCACTGCTGGTACTGCCGACTTCATCCAGGAGCACAACATCCCTGTCAAGTATTTGGAGCTTCTTTCTGACAGAGAGGACGACAAGCAAAAGGCCGAGTACTCTCTGACCCAGCACTTGGCCAACAACCTGATCGACCTGTACATCAACCTGCCTTCTGCCAACAGATTCAGAAGACCAGCTTCGTACGTCTCCAAGGGTTACAGAACCAGAAGAATGGCTGTGGACTATGCTGTTCCGCTGGTCACCAACGTCAAGTGTGCCAAGCTGCTGATTGAGGCCATTGCCAGAAACGTGAGCCTCGAGGTTTCCAACTTTGATGCCCAGACTTCTCACAAGACCGTCGAGCTGCCAGGCTTGGTTTCCATCTCGACCTATGTTCCTTCGTTCGAGGACGACTCGTTGGCCTCCAACATCGAGACTGTCACCAAGGCAGCTTTGGCTTCTGGATTCACCCTGACCTCCATCAGCCCAGACTCTGAGGACGGTTCTTTCATTGTTGATGCCAGATCTCTGACCAAGGCTCACGAGACTGCCCAGGGCTCCATGTACACCGACTACTCGTTCGGTGTGGCTGCCACGGAGTCGAACCCAACCCAGATCCAGCACGTTTCGTCCCTGACTTCGTACCTGCTTGTCCGTTCTGAGGAGTTCCTCCAGAACAAGATTGCCTCCACCTCGGCCCATTTCGGTGTCTGGCCTGAACACAAACCTATTGTCACCGATACCACCACCACCGATCTGGCTTCGGTTCTGCTGCTGGCCTCTCTGTACAACAGACAGATCCACGTCACCGGCGTGACCAGAAAAGACGACCTGGCCCTGATCTCGATGTCCAAGGACAAGGGACTGCAGGTTACGTGCGATGTCTCTGTCTACTCTCTGTTCGTGTCCCAGGAGGAATACCCAGGAGCCACCTTCCTGCCAACCAAGGAGGACCAGAGTGCTCTATGGGACAACCTGGACTCCATTGACTGCTTCTCGATCGGCAAGATTCCTTCCTTGCTGGCTAAGTTTGTTGGCGAGCCCGTCACAGCTGAGATCGGTATTGCAGACACTCTTCCATTGCTTGTTTCTGCTGTTGCGGAGAAGAAACTGACTTTCGACGACATCATCAGCAAGTTGCACGACAACCCTATCAAGATCTTCAACCTCAGAGACAACGAGTCTGTCATTGAGGTTAACGTCGACAGAACCATGTCTTCTTTGAAGGTTAAGGGAGCTGCGTGGTCTCCATTCCAGACCCAGCAGCTCAAGGGTGCTGTTGAAAGAGTCCACATGAATGGCCAGACTGTTTGCTTGGAAGGCGAGTTTGTTGTTTCCGAGGCTCTTGGAAGAGAGAATGCGTACTTGATCCAGCACCCATCCTCCTTGGCCGGAACTCCTGCTGTCAGCGAGGCCCAATTGGCTCCTTCGCCTTCTGTTTCGTCCAGAAGAAGAGGATCCAGATTTTCGTTCGACACTGCAAGAAGAAACACTCTTGTGGACTCTCTCAAGGACACCAGCGCCATTATGGAGTCTCGCGACACCCCTACCGGTGCCGACCTGGTCTCATCCATGCCTCCTAGGGAGCTGTCTCTTCCTAATGCCATCATCTCGTACATCAAGGGTGACAACCCATTCTTGAGAAGTTCTGTTTTGTCGGTCAACCAGGTGTCCAGATACCACCTGCACGCTCTGTTTGCCGTCGCACAGGAAATGAGACTTGCTGTTGAGAGAGAAGGTGTTCTGGACGTTCTGAAGGGCCGTGTTTTGACCACTGCTTTCTTCGAGCCTTCCACCAGAACCTCGTCGTCTTTCAACGCTGCTATGCAGAGATTGGGTGGCCGTGTTGTTTCCATCTCGGAACAGGGCTCCTCTGTCAAGAAGGGCGAAACTCTGCAGGACACCATTAGAACCATGGCGTGCTACTCGGACGCCATTGTTCTGAGACACCCATCTGAGGAGAGCGCCGACGTGGCTGCCAAATACTCCCCAGTTCCGATCATCAACGGCGGAAACGGTACCAGAGAACACCCAACCCAGGCTTTGCTTGATCTGTTCACCATCAGAGAAGAATTAGGAACCGTCAACGGTATCACTGTCACCTTCATGGGAGACCTCAAGTACGGTAGACCGGTTCACTCCTTGTGCAAGCTGTTGCAACACTACCAGGTTAGAATCCAGCTTGTTTCCCCACCAGAACTCAGACTGCCAGAAAACATGAGAAACCAACTCGCAGAGTCGGGAATGCTTGTGGGCGAGTCTACTGAGCTCACCAAAGACATCATTGCCAAGTCTGATGTTTTGTACTGCACCAGAGTCCAACAGGAGAGATTTGCCGACCAGGACCAATATGAGAGACTCAAGAACTCTTACATCGTCGACAACAAGATCCTTGCTCACGCCAAACAGCACATGTGTGTGATGCATCCTCTTCCAAGAGTCAATGAGATTAAGGAAGAGGTGGACTTCGACCAGAGAGCAGCCTACTTCAGGCAAATGCGCTACGGGCTGTTTGTGAGAATGGCTCTGTTGGCCATGGTCATTGGAATTGATTTTTAAGGTAAAAATGTAATAGATATTAGAAGATAGTTAGTTAATTTTAATGACGAGACGATTATGATTATGATTTAACTGATTTATTTTTTATTTGGGGAGAGAAAAAAAAATGCCTCCTACCGGATTTGAACCGGTGATCTTCGCATTACGAGTGCGACGCCTTACCACTTGGCCAAAGAGGCACTATACGTATAAAATTCTGAACCAGCCAACATCAAAGGCTAGTCTCGAGTTGGTAGCACATGACTCTAACTTTCCAACATTTTTCGTCCCGGCAATAGCAGCCTACGCATTAATTCATGAAAATGTCACCTCAAATTCCAAAGTTATCTATCTATACACATCAGTTTGCCTTCTTTTGTTCGTCTCTCTTGGAGTATATCTTGGCCGTGAAAGGCTCTTCTATAAGCTCAACAACTTGGTACATTGCGTAGACCAGGCCCGAGATAAACACTCCCGATGCCTTTCCGTACCACAGAGCAGTTCCCAGGAAACACAACGTAGATCCGTCGTACATAGGGTTGTCCAGGACGTTGAATGGAAAGTCAGTGATTCTCTCGTCCTTGAGGAAGCCAAAGTGGTCTCCCAAGTAAGTTCCGACAATGCCCAGTTTGTACATGGAGCTGGAGACGAAAACCGAGCCAATGGCAAACGACAGAGCACCCAGGGCCTTGAACAGGGGAGTGTCGAGCAGTGGAGAGGTTGGCTGGTCCATAATGGCATCTCTGTAGATGTGGTCTCTGACCAAACCCAGGGTGAAGACCGTGAGCGAGAACACATACACAGCAAACAACTTGCTACCAAAAGCCAGTTTTGAGAGCAGCTTGGTGTTGTATTCCAATCTGGCTCCAAAGTTCCAGTACAGTGGGTTGAACACAACAAAGAAGATGGACATCTGTATCTTCTTAGAGTTGAAGTCGATGTCCTTGGCCAGGTCCCAGTAAGTGTCCATGAATTTATCTGCGATTTCCATATCTTTTATTTGTCTCGTGACTGATCCAAGACAGGAACATCCGGACTATTTATAACGACCATTACAAACTGCTCCCAAATTGTTGAACTGGAAATCACATGCCTCACATGTGTGGAAAGGGGAGAAATCTGAAAAATATAAATAGGTGCGCTCCCCCAGGATTTCCAACAATCCGCACTGCCTCAGATTTTTCACATGCCAGAGTCGATTCGCGACGAATCACATGTGCCAGGGTTTCCGTATTTTCCAGCTACAGCATTAACTTGTGATCCAGTAATTGACATGTCACTATACACCGCTACGCTTCGAGCCGTTCGGCCGCCAGTCTCTGTTCGATCTCCGCCAACTCGCGCTCCCGAGCCTCGATCTCCTCTTTCTTGAGCATCAAGTCACGTTGCACGCGCTCCTCAAAAGCACGCAGTCTCTCCTCCTCCAGGCGAATCTGCTCCTCCTTGTCCTCAACACCATAACCGTTTGCGGCGGCTTCGCTCTCGTGCTTGTGGCCCGCTTTCTGTCCGCTTTCACTCACAACACTGGTCATTCCCGTAGCCATGGACGAGACACGCGCATTGCTCATATCATCGAACTCGTTGTCATCTCCCAGGGTCTTGGAACGGTAGTTTTCGTAGAGCACCTCGTTGGTGTAGTCCTTGAAGTCGTTCAGATGGGTGATCAACAGCGTGTTCTTCAGCGACAGGAAATCACTCACCTCGTTGTCGAAGATGTCGATTGATCCCCACGGATACACCCTCACGCGCTTCATTTCGCCCGAGTCGGCGTCCTTGGTCGTGGAGTTCGACCCCATCACCGCAAACGGCAGAGTCTTAGCCAGGTATCTGTTCAGCTCGATGGTTTCCTCATCGACTCCCTCGTCCATGTTGAAGAAGTCGTCGTTGAAGTCGAAAATCGGCAGCTTGTGGTGTTCGATGTCCTCCATTATCAGTCTTTTATTCAAACGTAGTTCAGAAAGCGTCAGAGCGTCCGCCTTGGAGATGACCGGGATAATATTCACAAGCTCGCCCAGAGTTTGCATGAAGACAATGTCCTGCTCTCTGAGGCCGTGGCCCGTGGCAGTGACAAAGTACAAGCACACATGCACCCTGCCGTCTTTGAATCTGGGGTTTCTTCTG
The DNA here is from genome assembly GCA_030674565.1 of Ogataea thermomethanolica. NCBI lineage: Eukaryota > Fungi > Ascomycota > Pichiomycetes > Pichiales > Pichiaceae > Ogataea > Ogataea thermomethanolica. The sequence goes on from JAKTYW010000003.1 coordinate 116,173, forward strand.
AGTTTGGACTCCTCGATGAGGATCTCGTCATACTGGTGCTTGACGTAGTCGGTGATGATTTGGAAAGACACGCTGTTATCCATGCTGCACCCGAAGCCCGGGGTGTCTATCAGGTTCAGGCTGATGCGGACCCCCTCGCCGTCCTCGAGGTCCACCACGCTCTTTCGCAGCTGCATCTCGCGGTCCGGCAGAGACAGTTCCTCGGGCGAGTACATAGTTATCGTTGACGATGGCTCGACAATCAGTTGGTCACACAGCGAGTTGATGAACGTGGACCTTCCGGAGCCGCTCTCGCCCACCACCATGACCGTGAAGTTCAGGGACTTCTTCAATGTCTTGCGCTTGCGCAGAGCAGCCGAGTTACCAATAACAGTGACCATGTTGCTTACGCGTTCACAAAATTCGCGAGCTTAAAAAATAAATACACATGTCCCGGTGGAGCTACACAGCCCGGAAACACAAACGCTACGCGAGTCTGGACCGGATGGACTGCAGCTGTTTGTGTCTGTGTTCCCAGTTGAACTCCCAGTCGGAGTTTGTCCAGATCTCGCAGAACTGGCCGCACAGCCCGCTCACGTTGCGGACGTAGTTGGCGAGGTTTTCTGCGCCGATCAGCTTGAAATGCGTCGTGCTGAAGATGCCAGGGATGCCTGCCTTTCTGAACAGCTTGACCCGGAAATACGCCACATTCTCGCAGGGCTCGATCACAATGCTCACGAAATTGAACTGCGACGAGACGCGCGGCTCCGAAAACAGGCTTCCCGACTCGTTCCAGTAGATGTTGACGAAGTCGTTGCCGATGTGCCGTTTTTTGTTGCTGGTGACCTGGTCGTCTGTGCCGCGCGGCATCATCGTCGTGACGTGGTAGCACACGTGTGTGACGGGCGACTCGTAGTGGATCGTGAACTCGCCGTCCTCGTCGTTTTGCGTGTCCAGGCCACCCACGTAGTAGTCCTTGCAACCCCGAAGACGCACCAGTCTGCCAAGTCCCTGCAGAAACTCCTCGTACTCCTCCGAGCCGTACTGGTTGCCCAGAATCTCTTGTTCTGTAGTTTGGCCCGGCCCGATATATATGACGCCGATCTTGTGCAGATTGACCACGGGGATTCTGTCCATGACAGCGATGGAGCGGCGATTTTTCTCGTCCATCTCCAGCGGCGTGAGCTCGTTCTCGTCGAATTTGAACAGCAGAGAGGCCAAGTATGCAGGGTCCAGCGAGACCGGCGAGTTGCGGTCGTTCATGGCAACCTCAAAGCGGTCGGTGGAGGTTGCTCGTCTGATCAGAACGACTGCGTGCTCGCTGTGTTCGGGGCTCGAAACACTGACGATGCTGTCACCGTGGACCCAGAACTTCGAGGACTCGACCTGGCTGGGCTCCATCTCTGGGGTGACAAAAACAGCTGGCCGGACGTCTTTCTGGAGATTCACAAACCTGTTGATGGCCTCATGATACACCTTGTTTTTCGTGTTTTCGAGTCCCAGCGAGACGAAGTTCTTGTTGATAAAGTCGAGCAGCTCTTTTCGCTGATCCACGTTCAGCTTCAAGAACCACCCGCATATTGCGCGATACGACATCGTGGTGAGGAAAAGAAGCAGCTGCTGGCTGATTTCAAAGGTTTGCGTGGAGGGCAGCTGGTCGAGCGACGAGTCGAGGTAGTCGACGTCGTATTCTTTCTTATTCTGCAAGGTGTCTTTGGAGTACTCAATGAACTTGAACGCAATGGCAAATGTCCGTTTATAGTCGTCGGTGGTCAGGTTCGATATCAAGGATGGCATTTCCGAGAGACTGAACAGGAGATCCAGAATAGGGGCAGAGGTGGTGGTGGCAGAAAGTCTTGTTTGCAACACGCTCAGAATGGGACTCAGAAACCGCTTTATGGAAGACGGGAACTCGTAGCAGGCAACAATAAGGAAGTGGATACTGGGAATTCCTGTTTTATCCCAGGAGCGGAGCGTCGAAATCACAGAACTGATGATCAGGTCCTCCTCTGTGCGGGATAAATACCTTTTGTACACCGGAATGGCAGACAAGGTTCTGATCAGGGCCACCTGGACATCGATTTTGGACGTGGAGACAGCACGGAAGGACGGGGGGAATTTCAGTTTGAGCTGCTGGCACAGCAGATGCAGAAGATGGATGATCTGTGTCTGGTTAGGAAACAGCGTGGCACAGGCCAGCTGCGGACACAGATGTCCCAGAACGAACGAGTACACTTCCCAGTCGACGAAATTCTCGAATATTTGGATCACCAGATCAAGCCACGCGTTCATGTTGGCGACTTTCAGGCACCGGCGGTTGCAATTTTCGAGGAGCTTTGGAGCGATGTACGGAAGAGACTCTGGAAAATACCATTTCCATGAATCCACCAGTTCTGCCCCGGTGTCGACGTTTCTTCCCAGGTTGTCGCAGAGGCCGCTCACGTCACCAACGGCCGTGAAATAGATGTACTCGCCCGCCGGCCGCACACGTATCAGCAGTCTTGAAATGACGAGAAACGTCTGGTGGTCAGTGGTCAATGTGGTGGTCGCCAAGTCCAGAAGATGGTCAAACAGAATTTTGGCCTTTTCGGCGTTATTGGGGCTCTGGCACAGCACCAAAAGAGAATATATCAGATGCTCAACAAAGGGAGAGGCTGTAGGAAAATTAGCAACTGCCTTCTCAAAAATTCTGCTTTCCAGAGACCCCAGGATCTTGGAAAATACCACTCCGTAGGAGTCCGTCGTCCAGAAGCCCCGATCAACGATCAGGTCGATGTAATGCAGAAGCTCATTCTGGTCCATTACTATGGACGAGGACTCGTGGAAAGCGGTCTCCAGAACGCTAAGGACCTTGTCAGTGGTGCCAAATGTTTCAATCAGCGACTCGCAATTGTGCTTCCAATTTTCTGAAAGCGCCAGACACTTCAATTGCATGTTGTACGTGGTCATCACAAAGTCCAGATGCACGTCCAAAAGAATGTCTTTGTTTTTCTCAAACAGCTGTGTGACATTGTCTCGCCAAATTGGGCCTGCCTTGATCTGCAGAATATCGAAAATCTGGACAAAGACGTCGGTGTTCGAATCGCGGGGCTTCAATGAGAACAGCAGCGTCCAAAATTTCGAGTCAAGAAAGTATCGCTCGCTGACCAGACCCGACTTGAGCATGGTCAGTGATAGCAGAGGCAGTATTTCCGCACTTTTATCGCCCGGCGTACCAACCGATGCACTCATAGACTGCAGAAGAAGTCCGTTAGAAGTGCTGAAAACGTCCGTCACCAATTTCCCAGCCTTTGAAGGCTTGTTGTAGTAATCGAAGTAGATCTGGACAAAAGTCAAACATCCATATGTCGACTTGGGTTCTTTTTCAATGATGTCACAGCAATTAATAAATGCAAGAAATGAGTAATTGGAGCTCCCCAGCATCGTGACAACAATTCCATCAACAATGTGGTCAATCTCGGTATTGTAGAGGCCCTTGGCAGCCCCCAGAATTTTGACAACTGTGTACACAGAAGAGGGAGGAACACCGTCCAGAGAAATATAGGTGTCTATGATATGAAGATATGCAGATAAGATGTTGACATTAGATGTGAGAAACACCTGTTTGAGAACATCAGAAAGTATTAGGCTGAGTTCATGAGAGCCCAGCAAGTTAAAATTGAACTTAAGACAGTCCGACAGAAGAAGCAAGAATTCGGTCTCTATTTCTTCGTTCTTCGGCAGATGCCCTAGCGTCTCTTGTAGATAGTTCCCAAAGGGCCGTTTTTGATAGATCAAGAGGTCATAAATGTCCTTTCCGTCATCTGTGAGAACTCGCAGGCTTCGAATACTGAAGAGGAGATCGGATTCCAGGAACATTATGATGTCGCTATAATATGCCAGCTTCGTGGGGGTGGAGCGATCGCTCGACTGAATGCATATGAGAAATAAATTGAAGGTCTGCTGGCGCAGATATTGCGAATTGGAGTTTCCGAGATTCTGTTTAGCCAGAAACCACAGCTCTGGGATGGAGGAGATGGACACTGTTGTAATAATATGGGCCAGATCTCTGATCGCGCGGATTTTCTCCGTATTGGACCCATTTTTGAGAGCACTCACCACGTCTTCCCGGTTGATCAAGTCCGTGCCAGCCACAGTGGGATGTATGACCGTTGGTTTGGAGCGGAAGTTTTTAGATAGCGATTTAAACATGTCATTTAATGTACATAAATAATTAATTAATTTTTTGATAGCTAATTTTTCTGATGTGTCTATCTGACATGTCAAAAATGTCTGTTCAAATATTATTCAATCCATGCCTGTTAGCTTATATAAAGAGATGCTACCAGACAGTTGGGCCATTCTACTAGTATTAAATGTTTGATCGTCTAAGTGAATTGGTGTGTCGGTTGGCTGCCAACCCGACTGCACAATCAGTCACCATAGGATTTAGTGCTGCGATTCTGGGAATAGTGACATCGATGATGACAGGTGCGAAAGAAGATCCGCGCGGAATGGAGCTGCTCCAGGAGCTCATTGACATGGAGAACACGGCCAAGGTCCAGTCGCTTGCGAGCTCGAAGAACGACGAGATGGTGGATGTTTTCTGTATGGCTGTCATTTTGGGGGCCGTTGGATTCGGGCTAGTTTTCATAATTATGGGGGCTTTATTTTTACGTGTTCGTGCATACAAACGTCAGGGTATTGCCCTACAAAACGAGATAGAAAACTTACAGCAGACATTGGACCATCTGATGATCGGTGAAGAGGAACTGTTCTACAACATTTCCGTGCGGTTGCAACAGGAAAGCGTCCGGCTCAACACGAATCTGGGAGAAATGGTGGACTCGGGGACCGACAAGATGGAGCAAATTGTTGTGAAATGTAAGAACAAAATGAAAGCATTCCACCAAAACGTCAAAACGGAGATGCAGAAGCTGGAGACCGTGAAGCAGGTTTCCGAGACGGCGGAGCAGAACTTGAACCGTCTGGACGCTTCGCTCACGAAGTACGATTCTCAGATTGGCTCGCTGGATAAACAACTGAGCTCAATCCAAAACAAGATGAACCACTATTTGGAGGACCTTGAGATCAAGTCCGAACTCATGGCGAAGGAGTACGAGCTAACTAAAATTCAGATGTGCAAATGCAACCTCATGCTCACCAACGCACAGGTGATGTTTGACAAAATCCTCGGAAGCCTGGAAGCAGACCCCAACCTCAGTCTGAGCCACGTTTTGAAAGAATTGGATCTGGACGAAGCCACTCTTTCGTTTGAGCCAGACCATTACATCAAGGCTTATTGTGAGGGTACTGATCTCGCACTGGCAGACATGAGCAAAAAGATCAAGTCAATTGAGGCTCTCCTTTCGTCCCAGGAAAAGACACTGGGCCAGGCCAAGACTGATTTCTGGGACGAACTGAATCAGTTCAAGGACAGGAATGAAAAGTGGCTATACAACTGGATCTCTGTACTCTACGGACTTTTTAATTCTGACGTGGCCCAGCTACAACTTCAGCTGATGGGCCTTGAAAACCTGGGCACGCTGAAAAACATGGAGGAAACAGGTGTGTACTTGAAGGACGAGTGTGCTTTCGTGGAGGAATTCGTTCTGGAGTGTAAAAAGCAGTGTTTTGGACTTCTGCGCGAGCTCAGCTTGCTTCTATTTGAGTTCTATCTATTGAAGAACGATTACTTGAGACAGGAGGACATTATTGAGGAGTGCAATTCCCGGATCAACGAGACCGTGGAAAAGGTGTTCGCCATGTTTCAAGAGAGCTTGAAGAACTCGTCCTTGGACGAAACGGACTCGCAGAATTTATCTAAGATCGTCTACAATTTTAGAGACAAATTAAAGGCCGATCTGGAGCTGACGTGCTCCAATTTCAACATGATCTTCAACCAGAATGTGGAAGACTTCTTCGTCATTTTTAAAACGCTCAACGAATTCGATGAAAAACTGCCCCCTTCCGACGAGGATTCTTCGGTGATTATCAACCACAATCGAAACCTTTCGGACGTGGATACAGAGATATCAGACACCTCCGATTCATGGGGAATTGACGATATCTCAGCTTACAAGCCGCTGCGACTAGTGGAGAAACGCTGTTCCTCGTGACGGTTCACGCCGATCGACGCGACGAATGTTCCAGTAAATATTTCCATCTAAATGACATTTATTTTTCAGTGTATTGGCTACTAAGACATGGCGCGGATTATTCTGCTCAAGAACAAAACTGTTCCCTCAGACCCGTACCACGAGCTTTTCAGCCAGCAGGAATATGAGCCTGTTTTTTTGCCACTACTGAAACACTCTCCTATAAATGAACTGGAGGTTAAACGTTTTCTGAAATCTGATCTCTACTTGGACGAATTTAAGGCTCTGATTGTGACCTCGCAGCGATGCATCGAGACTCTAGCTGTGCTTGTGAACGAGTTAAAGGAAGAACAGTTTGAAGACCTCCATAGAATCTTGAACAAACCCTCCTATACCGTGGGTCCTACGACCTCACAATATTTGTCGAATCTTGGATTCACCGATGTGAGAGGAGGCATTGAGGCTGGAAACGGATCTGTTCTCTCGGACATAATTACCAATGATCCAATTTTCGAAGACGACTCAAAAAGGATTCTATTTCTTACTGGAGAAATTCGCAAAGACATAATTCCTCGCAAACTGAAAGCCTGCAACTTCGACGTGCAAGAACTCGTTTCTTATCGAACTGAGCCTTTGGAAAATATCAGAGAACGGTACGATGAGATTTCTGATGCATGCCCGACAGAGTCGTGGCTTGTGTTTTTCTCGCCCCAAGGAACAGCAGACATCGTTGACGTGCTGAAGTCGAAAGAGCATGGGTTCAAGATCGCCTCGATAGGCCCCACTACAGAGGAGTACCTCATGGGCCATGGAATAAAGCCGGCAGTGGTGTCGTCTAAACCAGATGCTAGATCGCTATTAAGCTCGATCTTGAGTTATGAAGGTGCTATTTAGAAAGAGTATGTGATCTTATTCAGTTCTGACACAACAAGCAGGTGTTCCGAGCTGTTTTTGTAGTCAAGTTCCATGTGGATCTCGAATTCCGAACGGTTTTTAATGTCAATACGCGGAAGCTCCAGCTTTCCTGCCACCAACGGTGTCAGCACCAGGTCGAACTCGTAAGTGGCGCATTTTTCATGACGCAGGTCAAGCTGTAGATCGAAGTTCTTCAATCCGGAAATTAACCAGGTATTTTCGTTTTCCATCATTTCGAGTCGTAGATTGATGTTTTCTGGGATCATAGGTTCGTTTTGGAAACGCACCTTCTTGGTTTCTTTCTCTTCCACTTTGAAGAGAATAACGTTGAGCGAGAGCCGAGTCCTGATGGGCTCGCAAACAAGATACTGCAGTTGTTTCTCGAACTGGAACTCCACTGTGTTGATGGTGTTGATCACAGGAACAGAGACCGTGATTTTGAGCTGCTTGTGCGTTTGGGAAATTAGCTCCTTCTGCAACTCGGACGAGATCGCGTATCTTTGGCCCATGAACGTTCTCAGGGAATACAGCAGCTTCTCGCTTCCGGTCAAGCTTGCAAATTCAGCTAAACTATTTCTTGTATCAAACTGGTCAAGAACAATGCAGTTAGTGAGCGAATAGTGATTGAGTTTGAGACTCTGTTCACGGAATACTTTGCGGACGAGAGCCGAGTATTTGACAAGTTCCCGTTCGTCATTCACAGCCTGCTCAAAAAAGAGTCGCTCGAGACCTAACACCATCTCTTCTAAAATATCGTTATAGTCGATCTCCAGCTCCAAACTCTCGTCACTCAGACTTTCAATCTTATAGAAGTAGGTTGTGCCCTGATCATTGAACGCAATCACATTTTTAGGCTGCTTCCAAGTCACCACTTTGGAAGTCTGGGATTTCAAATCCACCTGCTGAATTCTCACGGGTCTATCTGCAATAGGCGAGTTAATCGAATAGTTGGAAAATAACTGCGACGATTTAAATATATCCTGAACTGAGGCCGCAATCTGTAGCTGAGTGTCTAATTCTTTGGTAATGTTTATGACGTATCCATCAAACTTGAAGCCAACTGACAAAGTAATGATGGTATTGGAGACCTCCGGAGGAAAGAAATACGGTATACGAACGCACACGGTGGACTCTGGAGTTACCTGGCTCTCGAAACTGAACACAAGCGTCTCAGGAGTACTTTCCACTTTGCAATCTATTGTCTTGCCGTCAAGTTCGACTACGTATTCCGAGTCTGGAACCAGTCGATCAATGTCTGTTTTGTAGAATGTAAATTCACCATGTGCGATAGTCTGAGACCCAGCTCGAGCAACCAACATAATTTCGTCCTTGTTCAATTGTCTCACACTTGGAACAACAACATCCAAAACGGTGTTCTGGTAAAGCTGAGTCTCGTGATAAAACCGTTCAATCTGATAGGAGAATACCTGTGCTTTTATTGGAGTGCGGATTTGCAAGTTTCCAGCTCGTAGAACCAACATCTTGGACTCCAAAAAGCCATTTCGGAAAGATTTGGACAGTAGATGAAACTGGCTGGATTTTTCCAACTTCACATCATTCAGGGAGAAGCGGCAGTCGCCGAGCTCAACTGAAATCTCGTCCACATCAAGCTCGATTTTGCTGGTAATTTGCAATCCTAAGGAATAAGTATCGACCCCAACCGGCTCAATACATGTATCCAAATCGCATTCAAACAGACCGGAAAACTCAAATAGCACCGGCTCATTCAAATTATCCAGAATCTTGGACAGTTTATCGGCTTCAAATGGCTCGTCTTTGGCCACAAGTTCCAGATACGAGGTCAACAAGACTGGGAGAACATTTTCGTAGCTTCCACTCAATTGCTCTAGGTTGGAGATGAAAATCCTCAAAATGCCCAAGGATATGTATTTCCAGTCAGAGTTTTTGAAGTAGGTAAATGAGTCTTTCAAGATTTCAAGGGAGCTTTCAAGATTCCTCGTGCTATGAAAATATATCAAAGCCAGCTCTGTCGAAAGAGTGTCCACTGTTCGTGGACGCGACTTTGCTTTCGAATAGTAAGATATTGCTGTTTTTGTTTGTTCAATGGCTAGCCGCTGGAACTCGTCTTCGGAGGACAGCATGGGGAGTATGTCGCTGTTTTTGATATGGTATTCGACAGCGTCCAAAGAAACTTCAATCAGCGACCCAGCGAGGATCCAGGATTTTGAATAAGCAAGCTTTATAAGCTCGTTTCTCTCCAGAAGCTCAATGTCTCCGAGCTTTTCGTACAGCTCTGCCAAGTTCTTATCTGAGCGGTTTAAGAGGAACCGCAGATGCTTATTTTGCAGATAATCGTGGATCAGAATCACAGCCATCTCATTTCTTGCGAAAGTGTCCTCGAAAGAGTTGATGAACTGATCAAGTATTTTCATCCACTCGATTTGACTGCGGACCAGCAGGTTTTCGGACGAGGCTAATTTCTGCACGAGGAGGACTTGTTGTTTATAATAGTAAGCTCTCATATGGAATTTTGAATCCAACTGGTACTTGATGCTATTTTCAATTAGTGGAAAGTCATTAAAGGTTGCAGCGTCGAGTCCTTCAACCAACTCCATTTTATCAACAGATAAAGTCATAGATTTGTAGCATTGTAGGGCATCTTCGAACTGGCCCAAGCTTGCAAACAGATTAGCTAGCCTGAGTCTATTTTCTGCCGATTGATGAGACTCATAGAAACCCAATTTCAGTCCTATTGATTCCACCAGGCCCAGCTTGATACAGTTTGCCAGTGCATTCCAGTTCTCGGCTTTCTCTGAAGGAGAGGGATATGCAGACTTGATTTTGAAGATGTTGTCAAATGTCAGCTCGTCATCGGCGAATTCTGTTTTCAATTTTGTGAGCAGACTTGTTTTAAGGAGCTTGTCTGTACGCGAGACGTTGGCAACGTCCTCGAACAAAATAATAAAATGAACACACGCGGGTTTCAGAGACTTGATGTTATTTAGCCATTGTTTAACGACAGGTCGCACCTTTGCACGGTAATCATCAATGGTTGTCGCTTTGATCAATATGAAATTTAAAAAGTGGTTGTCCGATGATTGGACGTACTGAAGCTTGATACTTTTCAGAGTACGCAAGGATTTGTTCTGATCTGGTTTCCAATGCAATTTTTCTATTGATGATATTGAAGCCAAGTCCTTCTCAACCACAGGAAATAGCGAGAAGGGGTCGAAGTAACCTACCTCGAGCGTTATGGGCCCATTCATCTGATCCATGTCTGGAGACCAAAACAAGCTTCTAAAAAATGTTTCCAGCCGATCGACGCGCCTCTTTGGTCAAATATTTTATTCAATTCAGTATTTTTATTTCGTTTGAATTAATCTGTCCATAATGCCAGCCAAGGAGAAACCCAAAACGGTAGTTACTCTTCCTGAGCGCAATCCGTTTCTGAGCAAAGCACTAGCTAAACTGTACAAGAATGATCCATCTGTGGAGGTGCGATCTGAAGAGCCGCCTAAAGATGAGTCTCTCGAGTACTGGAAAACCTTGGCTCACCGGGCAAACATACACATCCAGGATCCCGAGGAGGAGACAGAGACCTCTGACTCGTCGAATCTGAAGCTGAGCAATGTTTCTGAGTCGCGCATTGCGTCAAAACCCCTCCTTAATCACTCGACTAAGAAGAATCTTAGCGAACCACCGCTGTTGCATAACCACAAAGCCCCTACTGACGACTTCGCATGGTTCCAGGAGTCGAAAAAACGATATGCCAAGTATCTTGTCACTTCAGCGCGCGAAGAACGCCAGCTGTACGAAGAGATTGAACGGGAGTATCATGCTGAGCGTGAAAACCTGAAAAGACTCGAAGAGGACGAAGAGCGGTTGACGAAGCTCGTTGCGTACATTCGGGAGTTGAGTGGAAATTCTTCAGCGCCAGGCAAAGAGTCGCATGACAGCAATATCCAGTCCCATGTGCCTGAGGAGAACAATTCGTTTGAAGATCAAATTGCAGCAACCGGGGAGGATAACATCCGCGAGCCATCTGAAGAAGAAGAGGAGGAGCAGGAAGAAGAAGAAGAAGAAGAGGAAGAAGAGGAAGAAGAGGAAGAGGAAGACGAAGAGGAAGAGCAATTGGAATACCCTGAGATTTCTGCAAGTGAAGCAGACTCGCACGAAGAGCTACAAGTTGATGAGCAAGACGAGGATCTCCCAAATGCTTACGACGGAGGCAAGGAATCCGACCAGTCCATTGAAGTGATTGAGCTTGGAAGCGAAAGCGAATCGGAGAGTGACGAGAGCCACATAGTCCCAGACTTCGGAAGATATGCTGGTAAAAGACTTCCACCTGCTTCAAGCTATATGAGCGCGCCACGAAGACCTAGTGAGTCTGAGGCCAGTGAAGCCAATGAAGCCAGTGAAGCCAGTGAGGCGAGCGAAGAAGTTGATGTTCAATCAAGTTCTGAGGTGGAAGAGGAACACTCATACGACGAGAGTGGTTCCGAGATCGGGGAAAGTCAGGCCGAAGAAAGTGAAGCAGAAGAAAGCTCGGAGGACCAGGAAGCCGCTTCTCCTGAGATGCACCAGCCACTTTCGGAAATGCCATCTACCCAGCCCGAGTACCACGAAGATTTGGGCGATGTCGACCAAATGATGTCCGAAGCAGATCAGATCTTAGACCAGCCTCTTCCCAACGATACAGTGTTCCATTCCATGCACGACTACGACGAGTCTCAGTCTCACCAGCTAGCAGATCTGGCTCACATAGCGTTTCTTGCTCAACATGACTCTGATCCAGCACCTCCAGCGTTTGAAACGGAGAACCTGGATCCTTCCGTTGATGATACCACATACATAATTGTTAAGCCAGAAGCCGAAGACCAGACTGTGGTGGATGCTGAAAACAACACTGAAGTCTACTTTGAGGAGACTACACTTGACCCAGAGCTCTACAACACTGCAATACAGGACATACCAGCCGAGCAAGAACAAGAGCAAGAGCAAGAACAAGACCAAGTGCAAGAGAGCGAGCCACAACCAACACTCGAGAAACTTGAGGAACCCGCCATAGAGTCAACTACAGTGCCGCCCCAGACTGAATCAAAGATAGCCAAGAAACCCAAAGTTGTTCCTCCTGTTGAGCTTCCAACCAGGGCTCCAAAGATCGAGTCACCGAAATTGACCCCTAATCTTCTGGATATTCTCAGTGGAGCCTTGAACACGTATAACGAAGGCATCCATGTTGATTCTCGAGACACGAACGAGAAATCTGTCCATTTCGAAGAAACCATAGATGTCGCTGTGGATTCACGCGACTCTGAGACCGGTGACACGGTCATGGAGACTGCTATGGAAACTGCTGCCGAGTCCAAAGATGACTCAGAGGAACGGGTTTCTGAAGAGCTGGTGGCAGATGCCGAGTCTACTAGTATCATGGAGTCGGGCTTTGAGACGGCCATGGACTCTGCTGTTAGCGAGCAAAGCGACTTGGTGGACGAACCCGAGGAAGCAGAAGAACTTGCCATTGACATTGTTGCCGAGTCATCTGTCATTGAGAACGATGCTTCTGATTCTGCGAGTGAAACCTCTCTTGACCAGGAAGCATATGCTACTGCGTTGTTGAACACTACCAAAGGTGAAGATGAGATAGAGTTGATTGCTAACCAGACGGTTTATTTTGATGAGGAATCTGACGCAGACCAAAACTTGGTGGCCCACAGTGCTAGCGATGATCAAGCTGATGCTATGATGTTAATCACAGAGCAGCATGAGGAAGACCAGGGTGATCAGGAAGAATTGAACGACCAAAACGACCAGAACGGCCAGGAGGACCAGGAAGACCAGGGTGTTATGTCTCAGGACGACGACACCGCATATGGGACAAAGCGGAAGTTGGAGGATGACAACGCGCAGGAGCCAAAGAAAAAGGTGAGAACTGCAACGGGTCTAATCAGTACGCTGACTCAGTTTGCTTCTTCTGCATTGATGGATATTTCTACCCCAGAAATTGAGCAGAATGAGGCAGATGGATTAAATGATAGAGATACTTACACAGATGGTGAGACGCACACGGAAGCTGATGAGCCATCTGTTCCAGAACAATTAGACGATACAATGTTAGAAACTTACGAGGACGAGGACGAGCAATCTGTGCTTGAGCCTACCGAGACGATTATTGTTGCTGCTGATCCAGACACCGCAGTCTCAGTAGCAGACCAGGAACACGGAGAGCCGATCACGTCTTCTTTCCTTGACACTATTCCTGTGATTTCAGAGAGTGAGTCTGTTGAAGCAGCAGCAGAAGAAGAGCAGGAAGAGGAGGAAGAACAGGAGAAGGAAGAGGAGGAAGAACTACCAAAAATCACGGTTCCTGCAGAAATTGTCGAACCGTCTTCAGAAAGTGAGACTGACGTGCTTGAGGCCGATGTGCACGATTCTGCAGAGGTCTCTCACGAGGCGGGCATTAATTATGGTGACCAAATTGATTCTGAAACGATAAAGACCGAGGATGTGCCTGATGAATCAGAGGGTAAGGAGACTGCCAGCGAAGACGAATCTGAAAAAGAAACTGATATTGATTCTGGGTCCGAGTTCCACACTGCTAGAATGCCTGGCTTTTTTGATTCATTGAGACAATTTGTTTCTGGCACGATGGATGATATGGAAGAGACGATGGTTGGAACTGCCAACCTCGACGATTCCATAGAAGCACCAGAAGAGGTTGATCAATTGACTGAGATGCCAGCGACAGAAGAAGACAAGTCGTCCGAAGCTGTGGTCGCTGAGCCTGAAGAGGAAGATAAGGAATCAGAAGCTCCTGATGCTGTTTCGCCAGATTCTGAGATCCCAACGACTGCTGCCTCGGAAGAAGAAGAATTAGACATCCAAGTCCAGCACGAAAACTCTGAAGACGAACAAGCAGAGCACGCGGAGAATCAGCAACAGGTGGAAAACATCGAGGATCTGGAAGATGTGGTTTCTCATAGCACTGAAGCTTCTGAAACTGAGGCCGAGTCTCAAACTAACGCCGACTCTGGTGAAAAGTCAGAGGGCCGACTCCTGCACTTTTTCTCATCTCTGGCTGCCAAAGTGTTGAAGAGCAAAACCCCGCCAACCGATCTAGCATCTAGCACTGAAGAAAGCGAGACTGGTGATATCGAGGTTCACGAAGCAGACGCTCTATTTGAACAGCCACCAGCCGAAGAAGAAAAGGTCGATGTTTCGGAGCAAGAGGAGCTTTCTGAGAAAGCGGAAAAGAACGATTCTGAAACAGAAGACAACGCATTGGGCGAAACAGAAGAAGACTACGTTGTTCCTACTATTTCAGTGAAGGCAGATGTTTCATCAGACGATTCAGATGAACCGGATATCCAGTCTGCTCAGTCACAGTCTCCGGAGATGATAACTATTTTTGTTCCTGCTGAGCCTGTTTCCACAGAATCCTCTGACCACGAAACGGAGACCAAAGGAACAGACGCATTACTTCCACCAATATCTCTGGGAACGGTGCCTGTATTAGCTGCTGACGACGACGAGCCAAACATGGAAATCAACACGTCACCTGCAGGCAATACTCGCAGTAGGGGCAGAAAAAGACAAGTCTCCGATTTCAAAGATGATAGCCCGAAGAAGCAGAAACGAGTGGTTTCTGACCCTGAAGCTGCTCGCCGTCCAAGATCCCGAATGGCTCAGAGTAGAGACCGTTCTTATAGAGGAAAGTCGCCAAACAAGGGCGGCCGCAGCACGATATCTACTCGCAGCGGTCGGGTGCTTTCGTACGAGTTCGACCAGAAGCCCGAGGTTTTAACTACGACGTCTTCTCTTCCAAAGGCTGTCAAGGATTTGGTTGAAGAAGCAGAGTTTTTCATCGAAGAGGAGAACGCCAAAAACCTCAAGGATTTAGTCAGTGAAGCCGAGACGTTCGTGGAAAAGAGGCCAGAATCAGCGGAGAAGCAGGCAACACCTCCTCTGAAGATTGAAAAAAAACGGACCAGGAGACACCAAACTCCACAAGCAGAGGATCTACCTGCAGACACAGTCACGGATGAAAAAGCTGCTGACTCGTCTCCACCTACTCGTCGTGGAAAAACCGGTGGATCTCGGAGGGTTCAAAACAAAAAGTCGTCAAGGCGTAAAACCAGGGCCAAAAAATAGATAGTGTTTTATATTGTACATTAGATATCAGTCATAATCGTCTCCGTCCTGAGCTTGTTCAGCTTCCTGTTCAGCAACGGCTTCACAAGCATCAACCCAGTCCGAATATATGTCTATTGGCTGAGAAAGTGAATTGATGGGGCTTTGGAATGACTGGCCGCAAATCTTACACGTGAGCGAGCCAATGTTGATCTTCTTGTCCATGGTACAATTGACCGACTTTTCATGGTTACAAAACAAACATGAAAACTGAGTGTCCAATGTCTGTTTCACTTTCTTAGCTGGAGCGGCCTTGGTTTTCCGTTTTCCCTAGAGATTAGCGATCTTTGAAATTTCAACACTTACCATTGAATATAATTCAAAAATTAAATATTTCGACGGGACGATAAAATATATTGAGGAAATATTTTTTTAGCACTTTTTAAATTTTTTATAAATTTTTTAGATCCCTAGTTATGCCTCCAAAGAGAACTAAGAAGCCAGCTACGGCCGTCAAAAAGGGCAAGAAAGTTGCTGGAAAGATTGTGGAAACTAGCACCCAACCAGAAGGCTTGTTTGTGAAAGATATTGCCGTCGAAAAAGCAGTTTCTGAACTCATCAAGTGGAAAGAATCACAGAAGCCTGAAAAATCACAACTTTTTGACGATGATGAGGATACGAGTCTCTACATGCAAATCACGAATGTGAAATTCTTCAACAAGAAACAAGTTTTGAAGCCTACCATGGTTTCTGTGCCTCATCCCGTTTATGATCTCAATAACGATTTTAAGGTTTGTGTCTTTGTCAAAGATGGTCAGATAGACTCAGAGACTTTGGAGAAAATTGAGCAGGAGAACATTCCACACTTGGCGAAGTTGATACCTGCCTCGGAGTTGAAGGGCGAGTATAAAAGCTACGAGGCAAGAAGAAAACTGCAAAAAGATTACGATTTGTTTTTGAGCGATGAAAGTTTGATCACTGCTCTGCCAAAGCTATTGGGAAAGATTTTCTATTCCACATCCAAGCTTCCGCTTCCGATTAGACTCAAGACGAAAGAGAATGTGTTTTCTGTGACCAGTCTTTCCAACCAGGTTGCCAAGATGGTGAACAGCGTTCATTATGTTGCTCCTATGGGAGTGAACTTGACAATTAATCTAGGAAATTTCAAGCAACCCGTGAAGAACATTCAGGAGAACGTTCAAGCCCTGATCCAGCACTTGCAGAAACAACCAATAAAATCCGTGCAACTGAAACTATTAGAGTCACCTGCATTGCCAATTTATTTGACCAGCAAAATATATAGCGCCGAGGACGTGGGAGAGGAGTCAAAACCAACCAAGGACGAGACTCCTGCCGTCAAGCTCACCAAATTCGAAAAGGGACTGGTTGAGCTTGCTTTGGATGATGAGCAAGTTCAGTCCATTGTTGGTAGAAAGGAAAAGAAGGTCAACAAGCTGAAAAGAGGAAAAGAAAACGTTAGCGGAGGGGACAAAAAGAGAAGAAAGTAGCTACAGAATAATAGATATATGTAAAGCTTAATTTATTTCTCCTTTCTCGGCTGTGTAATTTTATTGCGATGGGCACAAACACACTGGTGATAACTGATCCACATTTGCTGGCGGATGAAAACCAGGATATTCTCGCAGAGTTCGAAGAAAGCTTGAAAGAATGCGTTTCCGATGGCGAATCTGTCACCGTATCGATTTTGCGTTCGCTTGGGCGGATTATTGCGGTGTTTGACACCATCGTGTCCGCAGAGAAAGTCTACTACATATTACGGAACCAGGGAATCAAGGTGACATACTCATTGAAAAGTACATTCGGCTTGTCAGAGACCACTCTGGAGCCCTCATCTCACCTGGCGCCTCCTGAACGTCGAATCGAGCTACAGTCTCCGCCTCCTTCTCCATACTTGGGATATGTTCAAGAGCCGGAAGAAGCTCCTGAGCCAGTGACTATGACGGAGCCCAAATCGCTATCGCATTTACTTTATCAACAAAACAGCGACAATGTGGCCATCGAGCCGGTTTTTGAAAAATTGCCAGACAAAGCAGACGTCCCCATCCTGATCGTTGATCAGGAGGAAGCCGAGGCTTTACGAAAACGACAACTAGAGGTGGAGTTGGATCGAATGAGTGAATTATAAAGCCAAATGTATTTATCTTAAAGAAGAAATCAATAAAAGAGAAACAACCATGAGAAATTGACTGACATAGAACACTGTCTGTGGTTGGGTTTGGAGAGTGACAGTGTAGAGCCAAGAGAAAAAGGCAGGTGCGGTAACGTTCATAACACTGCGTAGCAGGGCAATAAATCCGAAAAGCTCACCGTTTCTTTCAGGATAGCTGTTGTATTTGAGCAGAGTTGCGTGCAAGACCGGGTCGAGCAGGGATCCAAATCCGCTGAAAAGAAAGTTGCAAATCATGACCGCTGGGCTATTTGCGAAAATGACAAAACTCCTTGCAACGATGTCCATGGAAACTGCAAGCAGAAGCACAATGTGGTCTGTTTTATCCACCCTGTCTGGCTCCTTCCGAAATAAGGATGCTAGCTTCTTGGAGAACCAAGGATTGAAAATAATCAACACTGATGCTCGGCAAAGCATTCCAATTCCGATGTAGAAGTTCAGCATTCTAGCGCCCCAGTCAAATTTGAATTTAGCATATATGACAGTAACTGCGCCCACACCCATAGTTGCGGAAAACATCAGAACCTCGCAGAGCACCAGTTTAATCACATTCCAGCGAGCGTGAGTGTCCAGCATTCCGTTTTCGTCTGTTCTTGTGATCCATATCAGTTGCAAAGAAGATCCCAGTTTTTTGAATGTAGATTGTGCCCCAGCCACCGTGGAAGCTCTCCTGGACCTGCGTCTAAGTTTACTCGATCTAGATTCGGGAAGCACAAATATGGCCAAAAGGAGACCCAGGGCCTCAAACAAGACTGCCAGACTAAACGTGTGTATAGTGCTGAAGGGAGACAACGCACCACACATGGGGCCCAAAGTCAGGCCTATATAAAAGAAGGCAATCATGACGGCCATTTTTGTTGCCCTTTTCGACTCCTCCACCACATCGATGAGATAGCTGTTCGCAAGACTGACACAGACATAAATCGATCCTCCAAAGGAAGTAATCAGGTCTGTAAGAAGATGTCTGAAGGGAGTATATCTGGCCAGACCGTTCCCGAAAACAATCAGTCCCATACACCCAGCAAGTGTGAAACAGGAAAAGTTGTAAACAATCAATGATTTGCGTCCATACAGATCACTCAAGTTTCCGAGCTTCATACTCATCGTGACAGTAACGACACCACTGATCATATTGATCCACCATTGAATCCGTGTACCGTATTTCTGAATAGTGTCCGAATCACAGCTGACAGGTGAGCTGGAATGGTGGGCGTTGTAATAGCGGCAGGCACCTTCATATGTCAACTCTAAAACTGTTCCTTGCTGAATTCCGAGCCCAAATGAAATTATAAAAACTAGTGCACAAATCATGGCGACGGAGGGCCTTCTGTGCCAAGGCAGCTTCAAATGGTCTTTCATACCTTCTATAACCAAGTCCTGTTCCGATTGGTGGAAATCTTCCTCACTATCGTGCTCCTCATTGCGAACCAGTAGCACCTCTTCCAGAATATCGTCCTTCAATATGGAATCCACACGAGGGTCATCTATTGGTAGCCTGCCTGCAGCATAATGATCATGGCCCTGCGGTTCAGTCCCAGCGTACTCCGGCGAATTTTTCGACACCAATTTTGAAGATTCCTGATCCATAGCAATAAATTGATGCCTACTAACTGCGCATAGAATTTGCTTGGCAGTAAAAAAATCTCGAATTAAAAGCATTTAATTGAAAATAAGAGTTCACTTATCAGCTCATTAAAATTTCGCCTACCAATTTCCGCTGATGGCTGAAGAACTTCGTCCCCAAAAACCTGGGAGTGTGACGATTTCTCTGGTCTGCACAGTCGTTGTGACACGATTTTTCAGCAGCGATAATGATCCGTCATTGCTCAATCTCGTGGTTGATGATATAATATACGTCCTCAACACCCCAAATTCCAAGTGGTGGGACGGCATTGTTATTGATTCCGTCGGAAACGTTTCACGAGGATGGTTCAATCCATCTTTTACTCGCATAGTGCAACAGGAGACGTCTTTGCAGCCATCCATCTCCACTCTTCGTGGAGAGCGGAGAACATTGGAGTCACTCATTGCTTCAAAAAGTATGTCTGTCACATCTCAATCGACTCCTCATTCGACTCCTGATACGCCTCTGAGAGAAAGTGCCCAACCTCTGTTGAGTGGCGACGGCTCGACGTCTGTGAAGTTGACCTCCAACGATGAGATAAATTCATACTTTACTCGGTCGACTTCTCAGCCGAGCTTCAATTTTATGCCTGTTTGGGTAGCGCAGTTAACCCAAGATGATGAGATGATCTACCATAATAGCGCGTTGAATGTTTACACTAGCGAGTTGCCGCTTATTAATGCCGATTATGTGGATGAGAATTCGACCTTGGAAAAAACAGATATTGCAAGGTTTACTAGCATTGAGACCGTGCCAATTGAGACCAAAGATTCGGTAGATACTCAATTAGATTCAGAAAAACGATTTGACAATTCCACTCCTCACAGTTATACAGGTAAGGAGACGCCGATTGATTACTTCCTAAACACTGATGGCAGTATTTGGTTCAATCCTCAAATGTTCTATTACTCTCCAATGGATGTAATTACTTGGCCAGATTTGGTCAAGAAGTTCCGGTTTCTTATCAACATGTGTCTTGATTCCATCAACAAGAACTCTCGGCAGCTGTTTCTGGCGCATCTGAACAGCATATCCGAGACGGTGGCCCAATTTCATTTTGCCTGCAGAATTATTTCGAAAGATTTACACCGCTATCATCTGGCTAATCGCCTCAAGGAACTACTGAAAAAGATAACTAGCTCACTTTCACAATTTACTATCAATGGAAACCTGCATTTCGTTGGAACTAAAGGTTCCATGAACTATCTTGGAGGAGAGGCCGCGGAAGAGCTCGAAAGCATGGATGATTACAGCATCTCATCTTCTAGAAGAGCAAGTATGGCATCTAGGACCTCTGAAGTATATGTTAGGAGAGCAGAGAAAAACGGCATGAAGCTTATCATACGTGCTACTACTCTCAGCAATTTACTTCAGTCTATACATCACTCAGAGGACGTCAGTCCCGAAACACTTCCTTTGCTCTATCCACGATTTTTCAAAAACATGTTTCACGCGGGAAATTTCTCCAATCCGTTTGACGATCTGGAAAGCTCGTTGCAAACCTCAGACAACCTCTTCATTGACCCGCATTCCTCAAAAAATAATGTCTTGCTCGATGATGAACTTACTGATCATCTGGCGGAGTTGAAGGAGAAGGTTGATGATATGCTAGGAAATGTGGTCCAAGTCCTCACAACTCCGATCCCACGTGAAATTAGATACAGCGAATTTATTGAGGACCGAAACCTCAATATTGTGACATTGATTTATCACAGCGTACCTTCGTTGAGCAGATTTATGAATTTGCTCGAATCCATCGACTTTACTATATTTGCTATGGTCAATCGCTTGTCGAAGAAAGAAAAATTGCGCAATGAACGTATGACGGACGAAGAAGAATCAGAAGACACTAACCGTTTGTTCTACGAGACAACAGCCAAGCAGGTAGAGCCGATTATGAGCGAATTTGTGGATTTGAAGCAGTCGCTTCATAACTCTTTGAGTGATTTGATCGTCGACGCCCAGAACATCACTGTTGATGATCCAGAGGTGTTTGACATGATGGAAGAAGAACAACTCGTGTACGACAAAACTCATTTGTCGCTAAAGACAGAGCGTCTCTCTAGAGCTTTGGTGGCTAATTTGCAAAAAAACGATATGGAGGACCTCAATGACGGTCTGTATCTTTATGACTCGAATTTGAAGCTTCGTGCCACAATATCGAAGGCGAGTCGGTTCTTGGAGCTGGTTTTGATGGGCTTGATGCAATTGAAGGAACAAAGACAGTCGATTTTGAACTATTGTTCTCGGTTGATGAATACCGATTTCAGTGTTGCTTCCCTATTTGTTGCTGAGAGACATAACACGATGGTTTCTTCGGTGAGTCAATCGGAGTACAGCTATGGACGCAGAAGGTCCAGAGAGGAGAACTCAGAGTTGCCCTGGTATTTGGATGCGGATGATGACGAGAAGTCCCTTATTTATGACGCAAATGGAATTAAAGGTGGCCCAATAGCTGGGTTACTTTCACACTTGGTCAATCCAACTTATTTTGACGACGAAGAATTTAGGAAAACGATGCTGACGACTTTCGTTACATTAATGACTCCGATTGAATTTTTCGAAGGTTTAGTCGAAAGATACAACGTTTCGATGCCGGAAGGTTTGAGTTATGAAGAATATGGTACCTGGGTTGAGAAGAAACTTACAGTTCAACGAGAAAATGTGCTGAAAGTGTTCCAGGAACTTTTCACTACATCCTGGTTAGTGCAATATTCCTCTCCTGCGCTTCAATTTTGTTGGTCTAATTTTGTGGATGACAACAACATCAGCCAGGATATAGCGGAGCTGGGAAAGTTTGTCATGTCAATCACAAATCAACAGGACTGGTTCGACGAATTTGGAAACGGAAATCCTGTTGCTCCAAAACCCACAAACAGGCCACCAATTCCTCTTATGCTCGGCAAAAATGTGCGCAATATTCCCAAAGTTCGACTCAGAGACATCGACTCCATGGAATTTGCACGGCAAATCACCCTCATCCAGTTTGAGCTATTCCAAAAGATCGATAAGGTTGATCTCCTTGCGCGCTCTTACCGTTTCAACAGAATTTTCAGGGACTCTGATCCTGTGGGCTCCAAAAGTATTGCGAACTTTGTTCGCAATTGCAATATCATCACTCATTTTGCTATCTACATGGTTTTACGAGAACGGGACATTCAATCGCGGGCAGAAAATATCAAGTATTTTATTATTGTTGCTGACAAGTTACTGAAACTTCGAAACTATTCAAGTATGACAGCTATCATTTCTGGGTTAAGCTCAACATCTGTGAGCAGACTGAAAAAGACATGGGAGATTGTTCCCAAGCATTTGGTTGCAAACTTCAACAAAATGGATCATTTGATGTCGATCGGCAAAAATTATAGTGAATACCGCAATGTTCTCAAGTTTGTCAATGAGGACGGCAACCCATGTCTACCATTTTTGGGTATGTATTTATCCGATTTACGGTTCTTGACGGATGGAAACTCTGATTTCATCCATAAGAATCACGATCTGGTCAATTTTGGCAAGAGATTGAGCATCTATCGCACGATCCAAGAAGTCATCAAGTTCAACAGCAAGACCTACCATTTCGAAAAGATTGAAGAGCTCAGGGCCTACTTCAAAGAAATGTGGGAGAATCTTCCAGATGATGACAAATTATACAACATATCGCTTAAGCTTGAGCCGACGGTTAGTTTAGCTAACCAACAACTTGTTTCGGCCAAAAAATCTCAGGGAGTCGATCCGCGAGCATCCAATAACGTTCCTGTTCGTTTTTAATTTGAGTTAATTAATGTTTTATGTTTGGAGCTTTCGTTTTGTAGTAGGAATCCGTTAATCTCTTTTCTTAATGAGATCGAGTCCTTTTCACACTCGTCCAGTGCTGACTTAAATGTATCGTCAAAAGTGCTAAAGTCACTCCAGATTCCCAAGATTTCATCCTCATCCGAGAAATTCACCGCCATCTCGTAGTCGTCAGTGACCACATGGCCACAGGAAGCTATGGCTTTTATATTTATACCAGAATCGACTAGAGCCACGGAGATTCCATTGGTTATATTTTTCACAGTGTGCAACAGGGTATGCGTTGGATTTAAGGCCACAATTTGTACGAAAATCTCAATAGATGACTTTGGATAGTTTTTAAGGAGAATAAGGTTCTGAAAGTTCGACAGAAGATGCGATTCTATCGAAGCAGTAAGGCGTTCTTTCTCTGTGCTTATACCTTTGCGATTCTCCTTTAAGTTATCCGTTGAAAGAAACTTTGATATTTCCACGGTGACTTTCAAGCTGGATTGATCGCTAAATGACTTCACAAAGTTCGGACGAGGGCCATAAATAGAGGTGATGATGATGGTTTTGTCGTTCTCAAGATATGATGATCCATTACAGTTTTGAAGCAAACCGACTTCCAGGAATATGTTTTTCTTTGGTTCATAACTTGTTTGCTTGGACTCCGCAAAAACCAATGGTTTCACGTTATTAGGTCCTAAATTCCTTCTTCTATCAATGTTCATATTGGAAATTAAGAAATTAATTTTTTTTTATTTATTTTCTCCATGGACCAAGTCAGTGCTCTACTAGAAAGTGTGGGCCAAAATCCCAACATACAAGCAATTTTGCAAAATGAAAACTGTCAACATGTTTTGAAAGTTATCAAGGAGCACGAAAACACGTTGATTGTTGGTGGATTGTCATTTATTGGAGCCATAACGATAAGAAAGCTGTTGAGCTCCAAACCTAAAAACAAAAAGTCCAAAACCAAGAAACTCAGACAGATCAAACTGAGTCCCGAGGAGAAATCAAACAAGGAGATCACAGACATTACTTCCGAATTTAGTACTGTTTATGTTCCGCAAATCACAGCATACATTGAGCTGGTAGAGGCTGAGATGTCCAAGCCACAACCCAAGAAAAAAGGTAAGAAGAAAACCAAGAAAACCGAGGTTCCTTACAACAAAAAGCTTGAATACCAGTATCTATACTTCAACGAGAGTTTGTTGAAGTTGTTGATGAAACTGGATTCTGTGGAGATACATGATGATCAAAATTTGAGAACTAAACGCAAAGAGGCTATCAAAACAATTCAGAGCTATCTGAAAAAGCTGGACTCTTTCAAGCCAGAAATTGATAAACTCACCAAAAAAGGCCTTTGAACAGATTTGGCTGTGCTAAATTTTTTATCCAAATTTTCTCTAATCCAGATGAAAGAGAACATCATTGGGAAATTGGACTTACTCCAGTATAAATACGAGAATTTAGACCCTCCTCGATTTTCGCTTTCTCGTAAGTTGGTCAAGTCCAAAAACTCTAGTCATGTGAAACTTTTAAGTCTTCCAAAACGTGAGGCCTTGGAACTGATCAAACAGTTACAAACACAATTATTCGAACGCAAATATCACTCGGCAAAGTCTAAGCTTGAGCGTTTGATGTCTTCTACTCTGAAACAGATGCATAAGTCCAGTAACAGCAAAGGCTCCGACACGAAAGCTCTAGCTGAACTGGAAAACCAGATACCTGTTGTGGTGGACCAGAAACTTTCCAAAATAGGTTCCAAGATATTTCATCGTGAGGAAGTGCGAAACATTCCGTCACCCCTTTTTTGGGAAGAACGCGAGAAGCTCAAGGATCATCAGTTTGACAAAGAGACGAATAATTTGATCTCGAAATTATTCAACAAAAGTTCTGTGCGTGAGATCATTCAGCAGACAGAGCACAATTTCAAATTAATTATTGGTGTTGACAAGCGAGAGAAAAAACCAGTCGTTGCAGCTGGAACGAATAAAGGAGACGAAGAAGAGTTTGAAGAGGAGATTCCACAGGATTCCAGCGAGTCTGATGGGTCTGAGGACTCAGAGTCCTCTTCATCGGATGAAAATGAAAGCGAAACTAACGATTCGGAGGATGGCGAAGAGCTTGATGAAATTTATTCCAAATACAAGTCCATGGTGGCAGGGTCTTCAGATGAGAGTGATGGTGAAGTTATGGAGGGTGTTGATTATAACCAGGTCACAGATGAAGAATCTGCAGATGAAGAAGAGGTGGACTATGATGTTCTCAAGCAGGAGCGGAAGAAACTCACAAATGACGACTTTTTCAGCGACGTCCAACTTCCTTCCTTGGCAGGTGGATATTATTCTGGTGGAGAGGAGGAGGAAGAGCTGGAGAGAGCTGAAAAGGACATGAACTCGATGACGAAGGAGCGCAAGAACAGACGTGGTCAGCGGGCTCGTCAGAAGATTTGGGAGAAGAAGTACGGAAAGTCTGCGAATCACGTCAAGAAGGAGCACGAGCGTATCAAATCGGAGAGAGAAAGGCAGCAGCTGGCTTACGAAGAACGTGTGAAAAAGAGAGCAGAGAAGCAGAAGCTTTTGGAAGCCAAGAAGAGTAGCTCGCAGCCAGAGCCTAAGAAAGCCAAGAATTCGACGAACGACAAGATGCATCCTTCGTGGGAAGCAAAACGGAAGGCAGAAGAGGCTTTGAAGAATGTCAAGTTCCAGGGCAAAAAAATGAAGTTTGACTGATTATCCGACCTGAGTGTGGTTATATAGAAATCGAAAATAAGAGAAAAGATTTTATTTATGATTAGAGGATTACATCTTTTGCGTCAAATGAGCACAAATTGTTTTCCTCAGATACATCTCAATAAAGTTGAGACAGAGATAGTGAATCTCCTGAACGAGTACACTCGTCATTTCAACCAGTTCAAAACAAGCGACACTCAAAAACCGCTTGAACTTCGAATCACTGGAGGATGGGTCAGAGACAAGCTTCTGGGACATGAGTCACACGATATTGATATTGGAATTGATCATTTGTCAGGAGTGGAATTTGTGACCCAATTACAGGAGTACATCAAGTCTAGGAACGGAGACCAGTCTCTCAACACCAACATGTACAAGATTGAGAAAAACCCAGAGAAGTCCAAGCACCTGGAGACCTGCACCACCAAGCTTTTTGGATTTTCCATTGATTTCGTCAACTTGCGCTCTGAGACGTATGCTGATGATTCCCGTATTCCAGAAATACAGGTTGGCACTGCCGAAGAGGACGCTTTCCGTCGAGATGCTACGCTGAACTCCTTGTTTTACAACCTGACTACAGGACAAGTGGAAGACCTAACTGGAAAGGGGCTACAGGATTTGAAGGATGGTATTCTCAGAACGCCTCTAGATCCCCTGAAGACGTTTTTGGACGATCCACTTAGGTGCTTGAGACTTATCCGTTTTGCTTCCACATACAATTTCAAAATAGATGAGGACACATTGAATGCCATGCATGAAGAACAGATTAAGCTCAAGCTGAGAGAAAAGATCAGCCGAGAAAGAATCAATGTCGAGTTCAAGAAGATCATTATGGGTCCTAATCCTATCTATGGCTTGAAATTAATTAATGAGGTGAAGTTTTACCAGTTATTTGATTGTGAGGACCCTGGTCACGAATCTGGGAACGAACTAACCAGAACAGCACTAAACGAGCTGGTGAACAAATACTCAGAGATTGAATCAACACTGCGACAAACACCAGAATTGGCCCAGCTGATTGAAACCGTTTATTCTTCCGAGATTAGCAAGCAAACCCTATTTCTCAACCTCATCCTATATCCATGGCAAGGCGAGACTGTTATGGTCGGAAAATCCAAAATGCTTGTATCCTCGCGCGTGGCTCAGACGGCCCTCCGGATGCCGCTGAAGATTATGGATCTGGTTGGTCGTTGGAGCTCCACCATGGAGAAATACAACGAGGTATTTCTGAACTGGCGACTAATTTCTCGGTCGAGCTTAGCAGAAACTTTGCTTATTCCCTACAAAGAGGAATGGCCTCTTATACTACTGACAAACACGATACTTTCACTGATGAGACATGAAGAAAATGCTGCTGAAGCCATTGATAATACAAAACAATTCCTGACTCATGTCCACAGTGAGAACCTAACACAGGTTCACAAGGCAAAACTACTCTTGAACGGAAAAGAAGTGGCCAGTTTGGTCCATAAAAATCCAGGTCCCTGGCTGACAGAAACAAACTCGAAATTACTCACGTGGCAGCTGGACAATCCAAACTGCACTAAAAAAGACATGGAAAATTACCTGTTGTCCATTTCAGAATTCAAAGGGTAGTGTAATTAATAGCATATTACTTAGATCTTCTCCTCCTTAACACCGTGTTTCCAGATAGCAACAAATGGAGTCACACCGTCCTCTCTGTAGTTGAGCAAGACAATCATTCCATCTGGGTCCATGGACTCACCAGTGAAGAATTCCCAGTCCTTGAAAGATCCAACAACCTTCTTGACGTAAGCAGTAGCACCCTTCTCGAAAGCTTCAACCTGGTCTGGAGCGTTCTCAGCCAAGTGAGCCTTGATCTTCTTCATGTAACCCTTGATGTAAGTGAGGAAAGATTTCTTGTCAAATTGGGTTTGTTGCAATCTGAAAGAGTAGACAACGTTGTTAACAGTCTCAACACCGTCCTCCAAGTCTTCAGCAGCGTCTTCAGCAGATGGGTTGGCACCAATGTCGATGTCAGCACCGGCCTTGATTTGCAACATTTGACAGTCGGCCTCGTAAATGGCTCCATCAACCTCCTTGACGTCGTAAGCGTCGGAAAGGAGTTCGTCACCAGAAATCACGTCTTTGAAGATAAGCATGTTGAATAGGTAGGATAATTAAAACATGAAAAAAAAAATTTTCATCGCTGCACCCAGTGGGTATGAGATTATGTAAGCATGATACAGAAGTGTATGGTAGCTGTTAGACGTATATGCACTGGCCCGAGATGGCGGGGGTGACCAAAACACGAAGAGCCTCGATTGCCACCCGATCAGGACTCGATAACTTATCTGGTATCAAATCCTTGTTAACCGTTCGCCCTATGTCTGTCTCTGCTACCAGTCCTGGCATTAATGCGTTTATCCGTATATTTTTAGCTTTCATTTCCAACGCCAATGTTTCTGTGAGTTTATTGAGGCCCAATTTGGACACGCTGTAAGCTGTTGTTCCAGGAACATTTTCTGATGCTAGAATAGAAGAAATGTTGATGATATTTGGGTTTTCAAGACGCATCATTGATCGTGCAAATAATTTACTTAATATTATTGGTGACAAAAGGTTCACGTTGATAATATCCTGGATTTGTTGAATAGGGGTGGAGATGAGCAATCTGGACTGGGACATTCCTGCGCAATTTATCAGGATATTTACCGATTTGATTTGTTCGCTGTTTGTTCGCACGAGGTTTTCCAGACCCATAGAATCTTTAAGATCATATGTTATGCTATTGTGATTTTTAGTATGGGGATAGAGATTGTTAAGCTCCTGCACTCGCGCTGCCAGTTGTTGCTCATTCCGGGAAAGAATTGTTATCCGACAGCCATTTTGACCAAGTTTTTGTGCAATAGCCAGCCCGAGTCCTCGAGATCCACCGGTAATTAAGGCATGTTGGCCAGACAGCATATGCGAATTAAATAAATTATTTCCTTACATATTTTTTATGAGCATGCAACTATTCTCTATAGTCACATCAGGGGTGACATAGTTGAAGAGTTTTGCTGCAAAACCGTGCTGTCTCATAGCATGGACACGGCTCTGGTCTATGGCCCGTCTTGCCTGGTGCCCTAATAATGCCCGTTCCTTAAGACTCAGTCCGGTAAAATGGTCTGCTCCGTCGTCTTCACTTTGTCCCGGACGCATTCCGCTGGTGGCCCAGCAGGCCATTTTGGATAGATATACAAACTCCTTCTGCTCAATTCCGAATGTGTCTCGTAGATATGACTTGGATTCGTCCAAAAGCCACTCGTATTTGCATGCATGGCGACAGCACATGGCCACCAGAAACCCAGAAAACTCGAAATCGGCAGCTTTGCACGCGTTGAGGAGACATCGCAGAGTCAGATCCGTGGCTGTTCCGCAGAGATGCTTGGAGAAACCTACCACTTTTCCAGGATGCGGAAGCTGACGTATGGCTGTGGCAAGATCCAGATCCTTAATGTCTGTTTTGAATCGAGTGACATCAATAGGCCCCGATGCGTATTCTTGTTTCATTTTGGTATCGAACTTCATACGTGGAGATTGTCTATCGATCAGTAGAATCTGAACTTTCCCGTCTTTTTCCACCTTGGGATCTTCATCCATAGCTCTAACCAGATATCTTGCAAACTCTCCCCGGCCACATCCAAACTCCACATACACCATGTCGGTCTGTAGGAGCTTTTCACTGGCCATATGGCCGATCAACGAGGCCTGTTGAGTCGCATGCTTTTTGTTACTTAGTTCGTTTAATCTCTCTGTAAGTCCAAATTTGTACTCCTTCTGATCAAGCTCAAGGTTCTGGAGGTCTATAGTTTTGTATAGCGACGAAAATCTGGTCACGAACTGTGCAAAGTCCTCCTGCTCAACGGCATCTTTCTTCGCAGACCGATTTGTCTCAGCATTAAAATCAACCACCAACCATGGATTTTTGTTCAGACTTTCTTCAAATTCCAGCTTCTTCCGTAGCGTGTTACAGGTGTGGGCGTGCTTTTTGACCTTGTCGGACCAAACAGTGTGGGACGGATCCACAGGACATGGGACTCTCGTGATGATTTTACCGTTTTTAGTCTTGGAGAAAGACTCCGAAGCCGGCATATGATTGTAGCAGAACTGGGTGTCGTTTCGCAGCTGCACCCCGCACGGCCTAGCCTTGTTGGGCAGAAAAAAGGGACATCGTCTGACCAGGTCGTCAGACATGAAAAAAATATTCAGGCTGTGGAAAAACGGTTGGTTTACTATGGAACTCCTTATAGATTGCAACTGAATTGGATGATTTATATGTATACATAGCAATTTGTAACAAGAAGATTACACTCAATGTCGCGCAGTTATTTCTTGGCAATGCTGTCCTCCAGAGTGCGAACATGGCCCTCAAGCTTTCTGATGCTCTTTTGGAGAAGGAGAACGTCGGAGACGACGGCATTGGACGAGGACTTGTATTCGTCGAGCAGGTAGTAGTAGGCACCAAATCCTGTTATGGACACACCGGAAAAAAAGCCCAGGAGCACACCTCTCAGGGAAGTACTAGATCTCTTGACTGGGGTCACCACTGTGGTTTGAAGTCTTCTTTGGATGATTGGGAGCATGATAAGTGTGGTTTATGTAGACAAGCAAGACGTGGGTGTTCTCAAAGTGAAATTGGTCGGGATCGCAAGCTGGGTTTCGGATCAAAGCGAATCTCACTAAATGTGGCAGTTACCAATCGTGTTGTATATATCTTCTACTCCACTTAAATTTATTGGTCAAGAAAAACCTCCCGCCGAAGCCGGGTAAAAATATACTGGGGAAATTTCACAGAAATAAAATTCTATTTAAACTAACCGAACAAGTCGAATCCCATGTCGTCATCAGATTCTTCGTCGTCCTCAGCAGCAGCAGCAGTGGCCTCCTCAGCTGGAGCAGAAGAAGAAGCAGCAGCAACTGGAGCAGCAGCAGCGTAAGCATCTGGGTTGGCAATTCTGTCCTTGATAGCCTCGGATCCCTCGAAGGTGTAATCAGTAGCAACGGAAACAGCAAGAATGTTCTTGTAGTTGTTGATGATTTGGTGGGAAACAGCTGGGACAGTTGGGTAACCAGCAGCCAAAGAGATTTGGGTGATGGTGGAGATGGCGGAAACGAAGTGACCAACCAACTCGTCATCGCTGATGTCCAAGATGTCGGATGGGAAGACTTGACCTTGGTCGTAAACCTGGACAACAGTCAAACCGTAAGTGAACGGAGAGATGTTCAACATGTTCAACAAGGTAGCCTCGGAAGGTCCGACCTTTTGGTCCTTGGTCAAGATCTTGACGTCAGAGGTAATTTCAATGGTACCTCTGGCAATCTTGGTTGGAACACCCAAAGCCTGGAAGAAAGAGGTCTTACCTGGCTCCATACCGGTGTTACCGGCTGGGACGAAAACATCAGCTGGAGCAATGGCACCTGGTCTGGCTGGAGCAGCAACCTTGTTGTCCAAGATGACGTTTCTGATGGACTTAAGATCAGAGTTGGTGAAAACGAAACCAACGTTACCTCTGACGAAAGGCATCAACTTGTCGTAGTCTGGGTTCTCGGCGATGAAACCTCTCAGGGCTCTTCTAACCATGGTGTTCTTACCCATAAGAACGACGGCATCTTGTCTAAGAGCCTTTCTAATCTCGTGCATTTGTTGAGAGGAGACGTTGTCGACACCAACGATGAAGACAGACTTGTACTCCTCAAGCAACTGCTTGAGCTTAGAGAAATATTCGACCTTCTTGTCCTTAGTAGCTCCCATTTCGTTCTATTCCAACGTTAGGCTGTTTAAAGCTTGATAAAGTTATTTTCTCCAAAGATTTTTGAAAAATTTTAGGAGGGCACACAACCCAAAAATTAATCACGTGACCCGTGTTTTTGGGGAGTCCTGCCCTTTCTTCTGCAATAGACCCTTAATTAGAACACGAATTGTATATCCGCTATTTTATTGCTTGTTATGAATCGTTCGCAACTGGACGTCGTCTTGTTGGAGCTGGCCTACGAGAACCTTCCGAGGGCTCTTGAAGAGTTCAAGGAACTGTTGAAACTTAACGAAACCAGTCCGGCGTTTCTCCATGTCGTCTTTTCTCGATTACCAGATGTTTTGGACAAGCTGGTCATTCCTGGACTGGAGACATATGTGAATCAGACAAACAAGACATCTCTTGAAGACTCGTGTGATGTGATTTGCTGGTATTACAACACTTTTTACTCCCAGATTCGCAGCGGTGGTTCTGAATCGATCGATACAGATCTCACCATTAGTCTTCTTTCTTCGTTGTGGACCCGAATTCACAATTTCGGGGATTCCGAGCTGGGAGGCCTGAGCACCATTACGTCCACAATTCAGGTGATTTTTGAGACAATCGCCCAGCCCAGTTATCCAAAGATCCTGGGGTGGCTCATCCATGTGGAGCCAATAAGATACTTCAGTGCTGCTATGGACGAGTTTTTCTTTGCATGTCTGCGTTCGTTCACTGCCAGGGTCGTTCTCGACGAGCTGGAATCTCTCGCACAGACCACAGAGACAGACATTGTGGCGCCTCGGGCATTTCTGGATACTGTTCTTGAGATATATGAACGATGGCGCCCTGCAGATAGCACAGAAAGAGGCGAGTACATTTTGGACCGCGAACTCAGCATCGTTAAGAAGTCAATGAGTTCTGAGCCTTCCACCACCGTGATCCATCTTTCTGCTCAAACACCCCACACAGAACCAAACTGTTATCGATACTATTTGGAGCACGAGAAAGAGCTCCTGGAACACCAAAGAAACCCAAAGTGGGCCCAGATCTTCGAACCGAGCCCAGAAAACGAAAGCTCAAGAGCTTTAAGCTACGATGACTCTTCAATATCGCTGGACTTTGACGACGCCGGACCCCACAGATTCAGCGAGCCAAAATCCAAGTCTCATATGTTCCGCAAAATGTTTCGAGCTATAAAACCAACCGCAGATGCCCCAAAGCCCCAACCGACTCCACCAGTTTCGAGTCAGCTTTCTACGTTCTCGACCTTCAAATATCGTTTTCTTGACTGGTTTTGGAGCTTTTGGTATCCTGTGGATGAATACGAACAGACCGCCCCTCGATTCAGCGTGCTTTCGGATGTTAGCTCCCGCATTTTCTCCGAAAAAACATAGGTTCAAGCCAGCACCTCACTAATAATGTCGCACATCGAATCAACACCCCAATGGACTCTGGAACGCTGTTTCTTGCCTCTGATCAAACTGCTTTCTCTAACCTTATGTTGTAAGAAATACTGCAAACCTTTGAGTAATGTAGATTGCTCCTTGCACTTATTGATACGCTCTGTCAACGTTTTGGAGTTATATCTCATATCTTCTGTAGTATGCTTCTTTGAACCTCCGCCAAAAACCTTCTCCTCAGAAGCCTTTCCGATACAGTCCAAAAAGGTGATTAAAAAGATCTCAATGAACAGACGTGTATCCTCCGTGGCAGTCAAAAAGTTGACTGTCCGCAGGATGTTCAGTGGAAGGGAGCCATCACTCACGAGATGCCCGTATAATCTTCCCAGGTTCAGGGTTCTTCTCAATTTTTGATCTTCATTGTTATCAGAATCGTCCAGACTGTCTGGCACCTCGCCTTCTAGCTCTTTGAGGAGGTCCCAGAGGTTAAATTGAAAAGTCTTCCGCATTCCGTGATCTTCACATAGCTTCTTTGCGAGAAAAGCGTAGTATGGGTTGAAAGCCGATTCCATAGACACGCAATGCATCACTATTCTGGGGATCTCGCGTTGCTGTGTCTTTTTCAGACGCAGCTTCTCCAGCTTGACAAATGCATCCATGTAGTCTGAAGCAGACATGATCGAAACGAAAATAGCTCTCCGAATATCTGTGTTCATTCTATTTTGTCTTGCAACTTCTAGCCAATTTGGCTCTGAGCCCTCTAGAGATTCGGTAATTGACTTAGAGGTCTCTTGGGTTTTCTTCTCCTCGCCTTTCCAAGCCGATCCCACAAGCCACCATTTTCCTTTTTCTTCCACGTTTTCGATGTCATTGAGACTGACTTTAATTGGGTCAGAAACTCGAATACGACCCAGCTGTTTCTTACATCTTGTAATCAGTCCAACCGTGCTCTCACTCTCGAGATTTTTAAGTTTGTTGTTCTTCAGGTTCGAGATCGTTTCGATCAAAAACTTGGATCTGGTGCTCATGTCAGAGGCCATATTTTTATTGAGCAGGACGACAATATCCTTGAGAGCGTTTGGGTCATCCGAACGTAACTTGTGTCCACAAGTCTTGATGAGCTTCAACAACAGCTCACTCTTGTACTCGGAGGGATTCTCTATTAATTTTTGTCCAATGACGTCGTAAACCAACCGAGAAGAGAGAAGATTCAACTCATAGCAGAATCCAATCAGCCCCATCAAATTGGTTCCTTCTTTGCTCGAGCTGTCGGCTTTAATGTAATCAAGCAGCTTTTCTATCAGTGTCTGGATAGCATATGCTCCAAATTCAACTCCTTGTAGACGATAAAGAGCAACAATGACGGTGGAATACAAAACTAGTAATGTATCGAGCATCGGCGTTGACACCAAAACAGTTTGGAAGATGACCTTCATTAGGGCCTCGTTCACGACTTGACGTGGATTCTCTGAGTAAAGCTTGTTGATATCGTTGACCACAGTCGAGATATTGGGCTCCGAAAGCTTGTTGAATGGACCTTTGACGGAGCGCATAATCGCCTGGAGTTCTTCGTTGTTCCCTTCCTGTAACATCTTACGACGTAAAGCTGGTGGGATGTATTTTCCTGTGTCCACTGGAGCGACGTACGGATTTTCACGCGTAGCTGGACCTGCTTCAAACTCTGAGTCCTCCTCATTTTCCGAACTAGATGTTTCCAGTTCACCCATTTCTTTCAGAAGCTCCCTGTCCTCTTCATCCAAAGACTCTTCTCCTGACTCTTCCTCCGACTCATCAAAAGACTGAGTGGTGGACTCGCCATTATCAGAACCATCAAAATCCAGTCCGTCCAAAAGCCCTCCAATCATATCCTCTTTGTCTATTTTATTCAGTTTGCCGTTCTTTTTGATACCAAGCTTCTTCGCATAGTAATCCAAATCGTCGTCGTCGTGCTGGTCGAAAGGCTGGTCAAACACCTCGGTCTCAGAGTCCACAGACTCCTCTGCAGACTCGTCCTCAAGTTCTTGCTCGCTAGCACTCAAATCTTCTCCATCGCTGTCTTCTGAATCATCCTCCTCAAGTTCGTCATCCTCTAAATCGTCCTCCTTCACGATCTTCACTCCGGCACTCTTTTTTGCCCCCTTGAGTTTCATTAATTGCGCCATCACACTTTGTTGCTCATCATCGAGTGATTCATCCGACTCAACAGCTGAGTCGACCTGCGAGTCTTCGTCATCAAACCCGTGAAACTCTGCTTCTTCAATATCCTCGCCATCTTGGCTGGCATCAGAGTCGTCCACTAGTTCTTCCTCTTTGACGATCTTAATTTCTTCCTTCTTGTTGTTTCGCTGTCCCTTGGTTTTTTTCAGTCTCTCCATCACAGCTCTCTCTTCCTTGTCTCCCCCACGCTTTTGTTTCTTGAGCTCTCTATCCTGCTTTCTTCTGTCCTTACGACTTATGCGGCGCTTCTTGCCCTTGAATCTTTCGTCATTTTCATACTTGTCGGTCTCGCGAATCTGGTCCAAAATGGCGCCAGGGATGTTGACTCCGTGCCGATTCCTCTTCGTCACCATCAATCAGTATTTTTTTCAAATATTTTTGACGGGCTGTGCTACTTATTTCACCAAATTCCCTGTGGCAAACATCTTAGCCGATTAACCATGCTCAAAAAGATCGACCCCAAGCTACTCACGGACGCTGTATTTTTTGTGGGGGCGTCGCTATCGATATTCTACTTGCTGACGCATGTTCTAGGTGACGAGGGACCAGCAAGATCATCCAAGGAGACGAAGAAAAAAGCGAAGCTATCATTAGAGAAGCTCAAAAGAGCAAATCCTGGGCTCAATCTCGAGCTTTCGGAATACGAGAAGGTCATTTTGAATAGTGTGATCCCTCCTGATGAAATTGGTGTCACGTTCGAGCACATAGGCGGTCTGGACAACATAATTAGCGATTTGCAGGAGTCTGTGATTCTTCCGTTGACATGTCCGCAACTGTTCAATCAGTACTCGACCTTGTTACAGGCGCCAAAGGGAGTTCTGCTTTACGGTCCCCCGGGCTGTGGAAAAACCATGTTGGCCAAAGCATTGGCAGCCAAGTCAAAGGCGAACTTCATCTCTATTAGAATGTCGACGATCATGGACAAATGGTATGGCGAGTCCAACAAATTGGTGGATGCTTTGTTCTCCCTGGCCAACAAGCTCCAGCCGTGCATCATCTTCATTGATGAGATTGACTCGTTCTTGCGCGAGAGAAGTTCGATGGACCACGAAATCACAGCAACCTTGAAGGCCGAATTCATGACTCTTTGGGATGGACTCACATCTTCAGGACGTGTGCTGATTTTGGGAGCAACCAACCGGCCCGACGACATTGACTCGGCGTTCATGAGACGTATGCCAAAACGATTCTCCATCAGTCTACCTAACGACGAACAGAGATACAAGATTCTAGAGAAACTACTGGACAGTGTGAACTACAACTTTGATGTGAGCAAGTTGGTGCAAATTACGGACGGACTCAGCGGCTCTGACCTCAAAGAGCTCTGTCGTAACGCGGCAATTAACTCCACCAGGGAATTTATTCGTAAGAACGTCATTGACGGCAAGCCAATCAACCCAGACGAGGAGATTGTGATGCGGCCGCTGAGTCTGCAAGACTTCTTGGATAGTGTGACGCCTAGCGACTCTCTCATCAAGAAAATCGACAAACTCAGAGTGGAGCCTGTGGATTAATGTCCCAAGTTTGACCCGACCTCAGATCATGGTAATCTTTGTGTCTTATTACAGGGAAACATTGGAGTTGTTCTAGACATCGCTTTGAATCAACATACCACCTGCAGTTATGTGGATCTTCGAAGATGTCATGGATAATTTTAATTACTGAAAATTTTCAAGACATGCCGCGAGCCAGAA
Source organism: Ogataea thermomethanolica (assembly GCA_030674565.1). Classification (NCBI taxonomy): domain Eukaryota; kingdom Fungi; phylum Ascomycota; class Pichiomycetes; order Pichiales; family Pichiaceae; genus Ogataea; species Ogataea thermomethanolica. Next base: position 152,611 of record JAKTYW010000003.1, read on the forward strand.
CGAGGGCTGCACAGCCGAGAAATATAATAGTACGATTGATTCATCTGGAAACTAAATAGGTTAATGTCTTAATGAGTCTGCCTTTTTCTGGTTGTAGATGATGCTCTGGACGTAAACGTATGTCACGTGGCATCCACCTATGACAAGCGTGAAGAGTAAAAGAAGCAGGTTGAGGGGCACAGGGTTCATGTTGAACGAGGTGTGCGTGAGTCTATCCAATGGCGATTGCAAGAAGTTGAACACTCCCGAAACGGTCATGACTGAGCCGTAGACGGTTCCAAAAGTCTCAAATCCAAACACTTTGGCACAGTAGTCCGATATCGAGGTGTAGAAGAACGGTCTGTAGCAGACAAAAATGAAGACATTAAGAACACCTGCGATAAATGAGTTTTTGATGCAACCCAGAACACCAATGAGCAGGGACACGGCAAACAAAATTATCATCACCATGGATGTGGAGAAACTGTCCAAAATCATTCCGACAACAGGAATGGACAGAACTCCTCCCAATGGTAGCGCAATGTCAAAGATCTTATTGAGCTTCTCGGAGCTTTCATAGGAGCCAAGCAGGTATGTGTACTGGGAGTTGATTGTGGCAACAAAGTAATTGAGTCTGAGCATTTGGATGGTTGCAAAGATGCAGATCAACAGGAACCAGAACGTTCTGAACTGGTACGAGGCAGGGAACCCGTGCAGAACACCAAAGATGGAGTTGGAGGACGGTTTGGTGATCTCCTCGAGCTCTTCTTCGACGTAGGCAGATTTGTATGCTTCCCCAATGGACGATCTTCTTCTGGCGGCGCTTGAGACTCCCAAGAGACTGGTATTCTCGGTTGGCTCGTGCAGAAGGTTTTCCTGGTCTGCGGCGGCCGCAACGCGTTCCTCCTCTGCACTTGGGTTAGGAATCAGGTCTCTTGGTGGAGTCAGGTACGATTCCTTTGGCATCACGACGAGCTGTGCGACTGTCATGAACAGAGGAATGACGAGGTACATTTTGTAGAAGTTCTCGATCTTGAAAGCCTCTGGGTACTTCATGTAAGCGATTTTGTACAGAAGGAAAACTGCAGACGATGTGTCGAAAGCTCCGGTGAGGAGGGCCAGGATCGAGCCGGATTTCTCAGGAAATGCGTTAGACAGTTGGAAACTGGAGATATAGGAGAATGGACCACCCAGGGCCATGGCGGAGTAGCCAATCAGATACGGGTCGAACCAGGTGATCGATCTAGAGTAGATGAAAACGACACAGGAAAAGAGCAGGAACGAGGCACCAATCAAGCCACAGACACGAGGACCGTAGACATCCAGCGTTCTTCCGATAACCAGGGCACTGATGTTGGTCAAAACGGCACCAACGGTGAACATCAGGTTGAGTTTCAGGTCCTGCTCCGTGCAGTGAGCAACAAATCCTTCTATATGGATTTCATCCGGACTCAGCTCACACACACTTTCGTAGATTCCCTGATCAACCAAAGTTGGTTTCAGCGCAGCGAAACCAAAAATGGGTCCGGCACCAAACAGACACCAGACCACGGCACAGGCCACTTGGAGAATCCTTTTTCTGGTAGAGGCCTCAAAGAAATACATGGAGTAATTTTTCACAGAAATGGCGGCTCCTAGTGCATATATAGTTTATCTCCCTGCTGCAAAAAAAACCTGCAGATAGAGCTGCAATAGAAAAAATTTGGTTTTGACTTGATAGTAGCTGGGAGCACCTGAGTCCGGAGTTGGTCAATAATTTTCACAGTAGCAGGCCGTTTTCAGGACACAAAATCTTTCATCGATCCATTGAAGCATGGGTAAACGTTGGTAGCCGGAGTCTGCTCTGCTGACTAGTAATGGTACGTATCGAGTAGTTCGGGCGTTGATAGAATTCCGCTGACGCAGAAACAGTGCCGTTGTTGCCAAATGAGGAACTCATAGAGCCAGAATAACCAGGATGCAGGTCTCCTGGCCGGGTGTTTGTTGACGGCTAACTGCCATACCCCAAACAGTAAACGGAGAATTCCGTGCGGCATCTCCCAGAACCGGTGCACCGTTTATTTACTGTGCCACATTGCCGTGCCACACATTTATCTGATTTTATTATTCTTTCACCTCTGCAGATGAACGAATACAGTAAGTACTAGCTTCCCCAGACTAACTCCAGCGCAAAACGTCAGCTCGGACATTCTCACGTCTCTGGTTTATACTCCGCAGGGGCTTGTTGCGTCGTCGTTGGACGGAGTCGTTACTGTGATCGACGCGTCCAACCACTCGCACCAGATCCAGCTCGACGCGCCTGTTCTCGACACCTGCTCGCTCGAATCTTCTGTTTACGCCTCGCTAGCGAACGGGTGCATTGAGAAACTGGAGCCCGTCATCAAGGGCTCCAGCACAATATCGTCCGACCACAGTCTGGCGGCATCGTGTCTCCAATCGCATGCTCGAAGGAATTTGCTGATATCGGGGTCATGGGACAAAACCTGTCAGCTCACCGACCCCCGTGTCAGCAGACAGAGCACGGTTATCGAGCTTCCCGGGAAAGTGTATGCGATGGACGTCCATGTGCCGTCAGATCGTCTGCTCGTCGCCATGTCTAACAGACAGAACCAGGTGTTTGATTTTAGGAAGCTGGACAGACCCGTGCAGAGCATGGAGAACGGCTTTCGTTTCCAGACGACGCAGGTGCGATTTCTCAGAGAAGGTAACGGATATCTGCAAAGCTCCATTGAGGGCAAAGTTTCGCTGGATTTATTTGAGAACGCGGAAAACAGCTACGCATTTAAGTGCCACCGCCAGAAGCTGGTCGTGGAGAACGAGGACGTGGACCTGGTCAATCCGGTCAACTGCTTGGAGCTCTACGATTTGGAGTCGCGTTTTCTGACCGCAGGCTCGGACAGAACGGTCTGTGTCTGGGACTACAAAACCAGGAAAAGAGTCAAGCAGTACACCAATTTCGAGATGAGCATCGTTGCACTGGCGTACAACGAAGAAACCAAACAGCTCGCGATTGGAATGAGCGACGATTCCTACAAAAACATGCCTGATCTGGAAGACCAGCTTAATAACAGACCCGCAATGCCTTCCAAAATTACGTTACGCAACATGCATTCATAATTCATAATAATACATCTATGTATCAACAGAGTCAACAGACTTCACCGGATGCAGACTCTGGACGGACTCGTTGCTCTTCTGGCGACGGTGGGCGGGCTTGGGGTCCTCGGCCTCTGAATTGTCCTTATCCCAGATATCGCGCACGCAATATCTGACCCAACGACGTCGTCTCACCTCGCCTCTGGTTTTCTTCACGTTCGCCGTTAGCCCCACATTGTACGAGAACTTTGACAGAAGATCGTAGCACCACTTCTCGTCCTGGTCGATCTCCATGGATTCTGTCAAAAACGAGTCCTGGATCCACTCCTCGGGCGTCAGATCTAGAAGCCATCCCTCCACAGACTTGGTGTTCATCGGTATGTTGACGACGTCCACGAATTTCCATCCCTCCGGCGCTTTGATCTGGTTCAGCTGCAACGTTCCCACCAGAGGCAGGTTGTTCAATCTCGTGTGACAGTTCGCAGGATAGGGGTCTGTAGCAAAACAGATCAGCTGCCAGTTGTGGGTCTCCGGGTCGAGATGCTGCAACTCGAATATCTCCACCTCCTTGACCTTGCGTTCTTCTCTCAAGTTGAGCTCCTGGTTGAGCCACATCTCCAGACGGTTCGATATCGTGAGGACCTTGAGTCTTGTGTCTTCGGAGTACAGCACGTTCAGCAGCATGTGACGAAAGTTGGGGTGCAGTGCGATTGTCGTCAGCCACAGCAAGGCAGCACCGGCCACCTTGATGAACGGCAGCATCGTGATGAAAACATGTCCTCCAAACAGCGTTATGAGGGAGCCGGTCGCGAGCATTGCGACAAAAATAAAAATAGTCACGTTTTCGTCCTTGAAATATAAGTAGTTGATGCTCAATGCAGTCACGTAGTCGTACGCCATCACATACAACAGCATGTGATTCTGGAGATCCGTGGAATTGAGAACAAACTCGCGGCTCAACTCGGGAACCGGTTTGGGCAAGTCGATATTTGCAACCGACGGGCCCTCTTCCGGGGCAGGGTTGTGACCTTCGAGAATTGTGTGCTTGTCGGGCGGATGTCTCTTCAGGTAGGCGGGAACAATGATCTCGAAGCAGACATAAAACAGAGGAAAGCTCAAAAACAACACGGGCTGCAAAATCATCAGGGTCAGCGCATTTAAAACTGTGAGTGTGTAAAGAGGCTTGGACCAGCTAAATATCACAATAATCTGATCTATGAGCTCAAACGGAACGGACAACCTCGACAGAAGCTGGATGGAGTTTTTGCTCATTGTGTTTATGCTCAATTGGGGACGGGTCTTCTGCATCTCGATTCTTTCCCTGATGGATTGGAGCTCCTCCCCGTCGGATGTAGTGGTGGTGGGGAGGGCCACGGAAAGAAAGCGCTCGAAAAGTTTGTCGGTCATTGTGGATGTGTGGTCCTTGGTGGAGCTAAACATGTCGTCAAAAAAGGAGTTGGACGCCCGCTTGTTCGCAGTAGACTTCTGCGCCTCCGTGAAAGAGGACCAAATGGTCGTGCTTGCGGCCATTTTGGGGTCTTTGGCCTCGTCAATGCTTGATCTAGACGGATCTGCAGTATCTGTATCTCCGTTGGTACTTGCTGTAGCTTGCGAAAGTGAGTCCCACGAAGACCACAGATTGTTCACCACCGAGTCCATGAAAACAGTTTATATATTTGAATTTGCAAACTTGCTCGAAATGCACATGCCAGAGAAATTGAAATGCAGGTTTCATTTGGATTACGTCATGGCTGTGTCATCCAGTGAAGTATGTTCTGTTGCAGTTCTGGGGAGACCGCTTTCAGACTCACGAGTCTCAGTTTAAGTCCAAACTGTAGCTCTGTCTCATCGTCAAGGATCATTTTGTCCTCTCGTTGTTCGAGTCCAAGGAACTCGAGCAGAATTTCCTCGTTGGACCCGACCAGCCGGTTACTCAGCTTTATGTTCTTCACCTTTTTATGGTTGACAAAAAAGCGGTAATCCGACACAATGTCCATCTTGTTGCACAAAACAACGACAGGTGCCTGTTTGTGCTCGTTGTTGAAAAGCAGCACTTCGCGGAGTTTGAGTCTGGCTTCATCTAACGTCAAGCTGTCCGAGATGTCAATCACAAAGATAATAAGGTTGATTTTCGGCGAGCTGATTATGTCAAACCAGGTGTTGTGGTTTCTGTGCAGTCCACTCATGTCGTGCAGCTTGAGCACAAACTTGTCGCTGCCGATTGGTAGCGAATGAGCGGAATCCGTGCCGACGAGGGGCGTGTTCTCGGAGGGGGCTTGGGTGATCGGGGGCTGTCTCATTCTTGTATAATTGATTTTCACTACGTCCGTCTTGTGGCTCAACGTCGGAACGGTGTTTTGTTCGAATCTGGTGTTTTGGAGGACTTCGACTAAACTGCTTTTTCCTGAGTTCTTGAGGCCTAGCAGGGCCATCTCCAACTGAAAGTACTGTTGTTAGCGTATCTTCTTCGTCATTACTTACCTCCCGTGGCTGGATCCAGTCCAACACCCAAGCGCAACAAAACATATGCGGCAGGTCTTTTGATTATATATCAGTTTGCGCCAAAAAAACAACACAGCCTGTAGACGTTCGCTTATCTAAAAAATTTCCGAACAAGATTTGACGTGGGCAGCAGTCGTCACCAGTTTACAGTGTGCGGAGGACCGGTCTCAAAAAAAGTCTTTGAAATAGGCCAATCAGCAGCATGCTCGCAGTTGCCCAACACTATCGACGTCGATGTCGTGTATTCAAGGTTCTTATATTGAAGCATATATATCGTAAATCTATTTTCTTTTGAAGAAGCTTCTGAAAAACCCCTTCTTGTCGCTCTGGTTCGATCTCTGAGGCCGAAGCGGGGGTGTAGAAACTGTTGGTCGTAAAGGGTCCATTTGCAGAGATGAACTGCTGTCTTGACGAGGATATTTGGGATGACTGATCTCGAATTTCAGAGACGAGGGATGACGGGGGCCGCTATTGTCACTAGAAGAGTCGATCTGAATGGCAGGAATCTTGTTTGTTGGTGAGGTCTTGGGCTTGTCGTCGTCATAGAAGTCCAGCAGCATCGATTTCGCACGGCCGTAGTTGGGATCAGGTGCGCCGGTCAAGGTCCGCACGAGTTTGGCACTCTCTCCTCCACTCTTGGCGCTCTCGGCTAAATTGACTCCATAACTGTACGATGCAGTCGAAACAACCTTCAGCCAGTCTTTGTATTTATTTTCGTCGTCTGATCGTTTCAAAATGCTCGAAAGCTCTTGGTATATTTGCATGCTGGTTGAAAGTTGGAGCTTTTTTATGTCGCTGGCAGCGGAGCTTCCAGGGTCTTCAGAGTCGTCAGAGTTAAACAGCAGAGCATACTGGTGGTCACTGAGCTTATACGACCCAACCTCTTCGAGTTCAGTAACAAAATTGGGGTCCTCGTGTTTGTGGCGCACATCGTCCATGTGTTTGTTGAGGATCTCAAACAGCTTTTTCTCAAACAGATCCATATTCAGCGACGGAACAATCACCACTGGAACGTGGAAATTCTTCACCAGCCGGTCTGTCACCCGCGAGGTGACCCACGATCGAGTGGAAGCTGCCTTAGTTGGTTTGGCAGCAACAACAACCAGAGACGGTAGATAAAGCGAGTACATGTCTTTCAAAACATCCTTCGTCCCCCCAACAGCTAGCTCGATGGTGATTTTTAAAATCTTGTTGGGGTTGAGGATCGCAAGAATATATTTCATGATGTTTTCGGTGATCACCTTAGCGTACTCGGGAGAATTGCGGATAGTTTCCTCGCTGGCATCCCTGGCAAAGGGCGACCCCGTGGACAGTCTTCTCATGAACAGGGACCGCGAGCTGGGGTTTATTGCAGCAGTGACAACAATACTATCTCCATCCTCAAGCAGCCGATTGCAACACCAATCCAAAGCCACCCATGTATGCTTACGCCCAGAAATGTAGCACATGATATTTCTGTCGGGAAGCTCCGGAACCTTTGATCCTAACTGTCTGGAATACAACTTATCGAAATCTTTGTGTTTCTTGGTCAGTGTGCATGCGTCGTGCGTAATGATCGGTACGGTTGGATACTGTCGAAAATTGTTGGCTCCCGAAAGCGGGCGGTTCCGGATAGGTGAAACGGATCCCATTCGGCGGTAGTAAGGTCTCCCTGGGGACGAGTTATTATCCATCGATCCTCTGCGATGAGATGTGTGTGGAGAGGCATCTCTATGAGGCGAACGTCCTCTGGTCGAGGGATACGACACAGGAGAATGATCCTGGCCAGCTGGCAGGTTCCAGCTTCCCGAAGTCAGGAGCTTTTCACGTCTATTCAAACGCTCACGGTCATGGAACATGCCCATCTCCTCCAGATCCTCGTCACTGAAATATACGTCTTGGTCTTCTACTCTTAGATTCACTGTATCGAACGAGACCCTCCTCTTGTAGTTCACGTCCGTACGCAAAACATTGGTGCTGTTGTTCTTGGCGAGATATGGTTTTTTTTGTAAATGGAGAATCCCACGGGGTTCTATGGGCTTGAATTCATCCAGCACATTGTCCAAGTGAACCGTTTTGTATGCTGGAATGTTCTTTGTGTTCTCTTCTGCACAAACGTAGTTCCGAGATATTTGATGAGTCTGGGATTTGCTCAATGGAAACATGTACTCTGAGTGGATGTCGGCATTGCGGTCAGTGCTGCTGAGAGTCCTTGCCAAGCCTTCGCCCAGGAAGGGTGCGGGCCCAATAGTTGTCGAGGGAGACAACGTCTCACCCCCAGAATCGGTCAAAGCACCGGCAGAATGGGACGAGCTGTACCGTTTCAACTTTGAACCTGACATCAGTCAAATAATATAAGCACACGCAATATCTACAATGCCAATGGCTTGCTGTCTGAATAATCTGGTCTCACTTATCTTTTATTTATTTCTGCTCCTAAATAAAATCGCGTCTACACCTCGCACCGGCTAGTCGGGACAAAATTCTTCTTCGTGAACCCTGAATGTACGGGATCTTGCTAGCCCTGGCTGTTGACAGCAAGCTCCATTATGAGCCGCGTGGCAAGATGTAGAAAAGGGTACGCACTGAAGGACGAAATCTCGTCGGAATCCTGGATTTCCTGTTCGGTCTGCGAGAGTCCTGTTGGATTTTTAGACTCCCAGCCATCGAACTTGAAATCCACGAGGTAATTGTTCGGCTCGAGCTGGAAAAGCTGTATTTGCATCTTCATCAGGTCCGCATCCTGCACATTGTCTGCCACAGAGTATTTCCAGCGCACCTTGATGGTCCATAGTTCCTCCTCTGACGGCCGCACCCACTCTGCACCAAGGTTCTTCAACGCTCTGTAAATCTCGCCCATGACGTCCAGAGGATACGATCGTGACCTGATACCAAAATGCCACCTGGTTTTGGATTTTTTCGTTGTTATAGGTTGGATGGAAGCAAGTTCTGGCCGTAGCTGCACCATGGAGGCTCTGTGGATCTGGGGTAGCGAAGACGGAAGAATGGCTATGGTTGAATTTGGAGTATAATTTGTGGCATTGTCTTGCTGAGCGTAATCTATGTTTGTTGGGGTCCGCCATCTTGGATGGTTAGGGTCATTTGATGCTGTATGAACCTGGTCCTGCTTATTTATATCCTCCACTAATTTTTTATTGTTTTTCACCAATTGATAGCTGTTGAGAATTTCCTCTGTTTCGGGTCTTCTGCCAACCTTGATGGCGTCAATGATCTCCTCACGTGAGTAGCCCATCGCAATGGACAATGCGTTCACGACGTCTTCGTTTATCTCGTCTGCATTCACGCGTTTATCTTCGTCCTCGTGAAGCAGGTACTCAGGAAGGCCGACCTTGAACCACTCGTCTTGCAAAATCTCTTTGATAGTGATTCTGTTCAAAGGATTCACCACCAGCATTTTGGTCAGGAGATTCTTGGATCCCGGAGACAGATCGTGGGGGAGGGTGTAAACACCATTGCTGATTTTTTTAAACAGTGCAGGAATCAGCTCGTCGTCAAAAGGTAATCTTCCGCACAGCATGACATAGAGAATCACGCCACACGACCAGACATCAACCTCTGGCCCCGCATACAGCTTTCCGGAAATGACCTCAGGAGCAGCATAATTTGGAGACCCGCAACTGGTTTTGAGGAAGTTGCCATCTGTCATGATGTTACTCAACCCAAAATCGGCAATTTTCACGTTCAATTGATCGTCCAGTAACAAGTTCTCTGGCTTCAGATCTCTATGGACAATCTTGTGACGATGACAGTAGTCAACTGCTGCAATTATCTGCTGGAAGAACCTTCTTGCCTCGTCCTCCTTCATCCGTCCATGCTGGATAATATAGTCAAATAATTCCTTACCGGCGTACTCGATCACCATGATGATTTCGTCTTTGCTTTTAATCACATCATACAATTTGATAATGTGAGGGTGTCTAAGGAGTCTCAAATACGAGATCTCCCGCTCAATTCTGCCTTGCATGTCCGACTTGGACAACGTCTTCCGATTAATCATTTTCAACGCCACACGTTGGCCCGTGCCCGTGTGATAAGCCAGTTTGACCTTCCCGAACGACCCTTCACCAAGGTTCTTCACTATTTGATACTTTCCAATGCGATTCGAAGGGCCAACGGACTGACTTTCATGGTGGTGTTCCCCCTCAGACATATTTGTTGGTATTTTATTTATTGCTGCGACTCCATCTGATTTTACTCACATTTCCTGTGTAATACACTACTTGCATTAAACCTATTTAACGTGTTCTGATGATACCAGCAGCCATCAGGGTCATGATCTTTCTGCTGACATCAGGGTTCTTCATGTGTTCCTGCAAAGCTGCAGGGTTGTTCTGGGCCTGTTGCAAAATGGTCTGCATAACAGGATCGCTCAAAATCTGGACGACTTCCGGATCTTTTTGAATTCTGGTCATAGTTTCCTCATACGTCTCTCCATCCAATGGAGCGAATCTTTGCGCCATGGCTTTCTGGTATAGAGAGTCAATTTCGTTCAAGCTGGCACTAGATTTGTTCTTGGTCTCGGCCTCTCTGGCGGAGGTCAAAGTGTCCAAACACTTTCTGTATTCCTTGATGGCCAACTCTGCGTTGGCTTTACGAATGTAGGCCCTCACAAAGGTTGGGTCAAGCTTGATAGCAGTCTCACAGTCGCGGATAGCATCTGGGAAAGACATCAACTTGGCCAACGCGGCGGCTCTGTTAGAGTAACCTCTCACATCAGATGGGTCTCTCTTAATCATCTCGGTGTAAGCCTTGACAGCTCCTGGCCAGTCTCCAGCAGTGAAAGCATCCTTACCCTCCAATCTGGCCTTTTCAGCAAGATCCTTGTCGATGTAGGCCTCGGATTCTCTCTTCTTGAGCTCCTTCTCGGTACTTCTCAACTTGTTCAAAACCTCAGGTGTTCTGTGCTCAGTCAATGACTTCTCAAAGTATTCGCATGCGGTTTTGAGATCATCCTTCTTCAAGTATGAGTTACCGGCTCTGGCAAACGATTTAGCAACAAGTTTGTAGTCGGCACGCATGTCTCTTCCTTCGTCCACAGCCAGCATACAGGTCTTGATGGCAGCGTCGTAATCACCCTTCTCATACTCAGCAGCAGCGCGATTGTTGAGGTAAGTGATATCCTTGTGGGTCTCCCATGCTTTGTCGTAAAGAGAAATAGCCTCATCAAACTTTCTTTGCTTGTACAAAGTATTGGCCTCGGCTTTGTATCCGTCAGCTTCCTTCTTTGAGTCCTGCACGGGCTCCTCTTGCTTTTCCACAACTTCAGGCTCGCTCTGTTTCACAGGTTCAGCGTCTTTCATCTCGACGTCTTTTTCAGCAGCCGAAGAGGTAGAGGCATCAAAGGATGGGGCCTCGCCTGCGCCCATTCCCAGATCAACACCCAAAATTGCAGCCATCACAGTCATAAGTCTCTGATCGGTAAACATCTCGGTTCCCAGACCACCAGGGTTCGTCTGTAATTTTCTCACTTTCTCAACGAGAGCGGGATCTTTCATTAACTCAGCGGTTTTTGGATTGGCCTTAAGCTTCTCGATCATACCTGGATCAGAAAATATTTTGCGCATGCCCATGGTTGGATCGTTTTGAGCCATTTGTGCATCAGCAACGGCCTCCAATCCGCTCTTGGCCATGGAGTTGCTTGGATCAAGCTCCAAAGCTTTTTCGTAGGCTGTTTTAGCCTTTTCCAAATCTTCAAGTCCATATTGCGCAGCCGCAACACGGTTGTATCCTTTGGCCCAGGTAGGATTTATCTGCACACACTCCTCAGCGTCCTTCAGAGCGTCGTCATATTTCTTCAAAGAGGCATAACAAGCAGATCTGTTGGAGTAGAGAACGTGGTTAGGAGTGGGCGAAACTTCAATTGCCTTGGTGAAGCACTCGATGGCTTTGTTGTAGTCTTTTGCGGAAAATGCAGCGTTTCCCTCGGCTTTATATTCTTCGGAAGACATGATTAGTGATTAAAGAAAACTGACCCTACTTATAAAATGTCCGTTAAACTTTTCTAGAAAAAACACCGCATCCTTGCACTGGATCAAAAAAATATTTTAGAATAAATACTAGACTTTAGTTAAAATGGATTCTTTTGCATCAGATACCCAGGATTTCTATGGTTGGGTTCGAAGACACTATGATTACTTGCACAATGATATTGAAATTTCAGATTTGAGAGATTCCAATGAGGGAAGAGGTTTACGGGCTGTGGAAGACATCAAAAAAGACACAGTTTTATTTCGTTTATCCAGAGAGCATATTCTGAACATTAAAACCGCAGCACTCGCCAAGTTAAGACCTGGAAATACAACAATCCTCGAATCTCTCAATCAATGGGAGGCGCTGATTTTATGTCTTGCCTATGAAATGTCGTTAGGTGAAGAGTCTCAATGGAGTTCTTACATCAAGGTTTTACCTGAAAAGTTTAATTCACTCATGTTTTGGACTGAATCAGAGCTCAAAAAACTTGAACCATCCAACGTTTTGCAAAGAATTGGCCGTGAACAGGCCGAAGCTATGCATACAAAGTTGGTTCCTGTTTTCTGTAAGCGGCTGGGAAGCGAAAAACTAGCTAAGTTTCTTGACCTTGAAAAATTTCACATGGTTGCAAGTACAATCATGAGTTACTCGTTCGACGTGGATGATCCAGAAGATGAAGAAGAGGAAGACGAGGAGGAGGAGATCCTCGAGGAAGAAATCGAAGATGATGACGATGATGAAAATAACGGTGATTGCATCAAATTTGACGGTTACTTGAAATCCATGGTTCCTCTCGCCGACACCCTCAACTCAAATACTAGCCTGGTTAATGCTAACCTCAGTTATGAAAATGAGGTTTTGGTTATGACGGCAATCAAGGACATTGAAAAGGGAGAGCAAATTTTTAATATTTACGGTGAACTACCTAACTCAGAGATTCTGCGCAAATATGGGTATGTTGAGCTGCCCTCTTCTAAATACGAATTCGCAGAACTGCCAATGACCGTGATAAAACAGACGTTCATGGATGGTTATCTCGAAGGTCTGGACGCTAAGGTCAAAGGAGTGCTATTTGATAAAACTGCGGAAATTATTAGCGAGTCGGAGTATCTGGATGAAAGTCTGGAGGATCATGATGGGGGAATTGTCTTGGATGCTTATGAAGTTTTCATGGACGCTGAAGTCTTGCCAGAACTTCTATTGCTGGTTCAAATATTAACAACTTGTTATGAAAGTTTTGAGACCGACGCCAAATGGGCCAAAAAATTATCAAAATCACGTTCCGATTTGGAGTCGTTCATTAATCGGTGTATATCCAAGTCCTTCCAACTTTTGGAAAAGACGATGGTCACCAACATGTGCGTGGAAAATTTAAACAAATGTGTCAAGAACCGAATTGCCCAGTACGGAGCGGCAACCGAGTATGATATTCCTCAAGATCAAAAGTTGCTAGATCGGTCTGAATTGGCCTCCATTGTGCTTAAATGCGAAATCCAGTGTTTGCAAAACGTTCTTACTAAATTTCCCAACAAATTTGAGCAGATTGAGGACTCCAGGTTGTTAAAGAACGTTTTAAAACGCAAGTCGGAAACCGAGACTAGGAAGAGCAAAAAACACAAATTCTAATCGTCTCTGGTCAGATCGCTATCTTTCTCGCTGTCTGGAAATTTAGATGACTGATTGCCTTGATTGTTCCCCGGGTGCGTTACCTGATTTTCTGGGTTAAATCTTCCCAGACGGTGACGCGGTCTCATCACTTGAAACCCTTTCTCGGATTTCTGTTTGTCGAACTCCATTGAAGCCGCGCGATTCAGTTTCCGTTCACGTTCCTGCCACAATTTCATAACATCAGGATCTGGTTCCAGCACTCTAAATGCATTATAATAGATATCTGCTTCTCTGAAAGCCAAGTCATTCTTGTTTGGGATCTGGGCTTGAGTTGTAGTTGCAGTAGCCAGAGACGGTAGCACGCGTCGATCAGTAAGCTCTAAATTTTTGGAATTGACCGATGGTGCCCTAGAGTCTATCCTGGAAATGTGCGGAGATTCCAAAGCCCAGTTGTTAAAGGATTCATCGAAAGTCAATATGCTCTTATTATCTGGCATGAATGGAACCTCAATGTATTCACCACGCCCAATGTAGTCGGGAATGTCTGTTCCCTTTTTTCCTTTTCTATAGTTAATATAAAGCTTGACAGTGGTAATAATGTTGTAGATTGTTGGAAAAAAGAATACTAGGACCACAGTCAGCAAATGGAAAATCAAAATTGCCCAAACCAGACGGGATCGCACCACTTCACTGGTTGTGGCACTTCCAATAAGCGGCAAATGGAGAATGGAAACGATCAGTTTAGCCAATGTAAGCGATATTTTGGTCCTGTTTGTACCAGTGTTGAAAAAGAAAGGAGCGCAAATTAGTAGCATAATCAAGTAGAAAAACTCTGTCGCAATGATGAAAATTAGTTGAGCTAATCCACTAAACTGCAAATAACCAACTGAGAAGCTGAACATCAGGATTCGGATGAAATCGATGGCCACAAACCACAGCGTGGATGTTTTCAAAAGAGCATAGAAGAATTGCCAGACAAGAATGACATCCATGGATTTGTAGAGCATTTCGCGGCCACGTTTGAAAACAATATATCTCACAACAAAATAGACCTGGAGCATGAAATAAACCGCCAGGAAAATCGATGAGGTGGCCACTGCCCAGTCAGCCGTATTCTCTGTTGTTGGTCTTCCGTACAACTTCTCGCGTGAAGATGACAGAAGAAAGATCGAGTAAATCAGAAAAGGAATTGAAATGTATCCCAAAACAGCAGAAAGGGTGTCTCCCAGTATCAAGTGAATTGATTGTCTCAGATACCGTTTCACGGTAGGTTTCTTTTCTTTTGGCTTCATAAGCACCAAGAGAGAGCAAATTATGAAGTCCAAAGTACTGAATGTGAATATGTAGATGACTGACGAGAGCAGAAAAGAACGCCACATAAACGCAAGGTTCTGGTGATGCAGTCCAGGCTCAAGAAGTCTTTTGAGCCCACCTATCCACATTGTCTGGTAGACTCCATCGGTAGCTTTGAGATGTTCATTGCCGAGAAAGTTCATAACACCGGCCCATCTTTGACATGCCATCAGCGGCTGGTAGAAGCCAGGGTATGCGAGGTCGAGGCCTGCCATGAAATGGATGAATTGCAAGTGCATCAGATAGTCTGCAACACTCGGACAAACTTGATTGAGTAATGGTGCGTTGCAGATGGAGGCTGCTCGGTACAGAAACGGGTTGTCTGTGTCTTTGTATGGGGACAACGTGTAGCCCATACAGTTTCCAATGTAAATGATGGCAAAAACAGCTGTCGTAAAAGCTAGCATAAAGTCGCTTAGCCATTGTTCTTGAGCCGTGCTGAACTCGGCTTGCGAACAGCCCAAAACAGTATGGTTTGAGTTTGAGTCAATAACGGAAACTTTCAGCGAATAGGTCCCTAAAAAGGAGCGTTTTCCAACGGGAATAGTCAAGTTAGCCAAAACTGTGTCTTCGTCGTAAATTGGACACTTGTCGACCACATAGTATGATCTGTTTAGGTGCTGTAAGGGACCTTCATAGGGTAAACCCCATGCTGGAGGTGGCGGTCTGTCTCTTTTTTGAATTTTGTCAGGAGCCTCTGTGAAGATTGTTTTGGTCTCTGTCACTGTACCGCCTCCCTCGGTCGTCGAGGTGGAATGCGCAGTCACGGTGGTATCGGAAGCATTAAGTAAACGGAGTATCGTGATGTTGTCGCATAAACGAAGGTTCTCGTCGTAGAACGTGTCTCCATCGTAGGATAGTTGCACATGCAACGTTGTGTACATGTTGGTGGTGTAGTTCACGTCAACTATGTCTCCCCTCGAAATCATAGCGATATTTATTTTAACGTCCTCCTGCCCAGCACTGTACGAAACATTTAACAACGAGGGCGATAAAAGGTACATATGGTCATTCCTCATGGACGAGCATGACTTGACATCCAAGAGAGCGCCTCTTGTGGTGGCCAGAAATGCCCACAACGCTAGTATCACTAGCTTCAACATGTGGAGGAATAAAAAGAATTATTTAATGCCGTGAATATTTTGATCTGAATTTCTCCCCCTGAAATTCTCGTGCGAGGGTGACTGTATGATTTTTACAGCAGATGTTAGGATCTATGTACAAAACAATTAATTAGTTAGGCCACATTTTTCATCATATACTCGAAGATCGAGAAGAAGATCATGGTGGTCACAATGGAGCGGGTGATCGAGGGACCAAGCCCACGGTACAGATCTCTTGTTGGCCAGCCAAGTCGCGGAGCCACAACGGGCAGTTTGTCGCGGCCTGCCATCTCTCTAAGGATGTTGCGGATCACATCCCTTTGGTATTGCGATTTCAGAGTATCCACGGGGAACACCAGCATCCAGCTGAAACACCCTGCCACGGCTCCGGAGAGTGGCACACTCAGCACATCGATTGATTTCTGCACATTAGGATTAATAGTCCAATGGTTGTTCCTCGTCTGAATAAATAATTTAACGGTCTCGTAGAGTCCGTAGAACAGACCCGACGAAACGCCGTCTTTAGTTAGATGGTATCGGTAACCTGCGTAGAGACCGCCTAGACCCTCGTGTCTGACAATGGTGCTAGCAACGTTCAAAAGGCCGGATGGTAACTTATCTTTTTGCAGATGGATATATTTTCCGTTTTCTTTGGAGTTATTGACCAGCATCAGAATTTGCTGGAAGATCTTAGACAGCTCAAATGGACAGGCAAACAACGAGACGATTGCTCCCGAAATCGAGCCTGCCAAAACTGCGATCGGAATATTGTTGACCAATTTATCGATCTGTGCCTGTTCAGCTGAAACCGGCTCGGATCGGTGTACCAACGGATGTGTTCCCCAGACCGGACTTCCTATCGTGGTGATAATTGGTTTCGCCTCTGTGTAAATTGTAACCCCTAGAGACCGAGCAAAGGCCGTTGAGATAAGCGGGGCAGAGATCCCCCGAAACAATCCACGGACTCCTTCGTGATGGATTGTTGCTTTCAGGCATTCTATTGAGTTTCGGAAGTGATGTGTTTGCATCCGCGTCTTCACGGAGTCCAGGGGAAACCCCACTGAGGTTGAAACCAAGGAGGCGGTGTAGGACAGTATCCCTGATTTATAGTTTGCCAACGCCCTGGGCATCTGGAAAAATGGATCATTGTATGAAATGTCTCCTGTTATTGCAGGAATGTGGCCAGGAGCCTTGTCTTTCAAAGAAGACATTGGTTAGCACGAACTGTTTTGGAGTAAAGTAATTACGGAGTTAGAAGAAGCTTCTAGTGCACAGCCGCATATATATTTTTTTGCATCTGGATACTTTTAGTTTAATCGCATTTTTAAATTTAAATTACATATCAATAACATCTTTGAAACTCAAAATGTCGTTAAAACGTAGCCCGTTAACGTCGATTTCTGTGTCATTGACGGTTCCTTTCCGGTCCATGAAATAGTGTTCAGACACCCCTGCATCACCATCATCAGAGACGTCGTTCTTGCTGGCTACCAAAATCAGGCCCTTCGAGCGCACAGCTTTCACCAGGTCAGGACAGATTGAAAGCACTCTGTTGGGCACCATTATTCCCAGCAAATTGTTCGCAGTAGCAAATGTGATTCCTAGCTTGATGGATCTGGCCAGTTTATCCTGGTATTGAAGGTCGTTCAGATACACTGCAGAATCCTTGTTGATCGAGTCAATGTTGTCGATGTTCAGATTGATTCTGCGGGTCTCAGCTGTGTGCTCTCCGTCAGTCGAAAAGCCGTTAGACGTGCATGGTTCAAACCGAGCCGTCTTGGTGTTGTACTTGATTCCGTTAATGTTGTAGAACACAGGGTAATTCGGTTGCTTCCAATTGAGAACCGTACAGACGGAGGAATTGTCACTTGACAGAAGTAGAGAGCGATGCTTGTTTCCCTGTGAACGCAGATCACGAACGTGCGAAAACACATCGTTGAGAATCAGGTCAATATAATTGTTCATCAGGTTGTCTGTGGCTGGAGACAGACCCAGGGTTTTGCATTTGGTAAGCAGCTGATGAGCAGAAACCGACGTGCACTTCATGTCGCAAAACTGCAGCTCGTAGACAGATGGATAAAAGATCTCGAGATTCAGGGAGATATTGACAGATGTTATCTGCAAAAACAGGTCCAGCGGAATATACAGTTTGGCCATCAAGGATTCGAGAGTTCTTAGGTCAGATGTGAGATTCTTCACCTGGGCCAGCTGTTCACAAAGTTCTTCAAATTGTCCAGCAGGATGCATCAGCTGCTTCAATTGTGCGAAGTCAAACATGGACACGGTGAACTCCACTTCGTTGAAGTTAATTTTCCAGGCGGGACAAACCACGGGCGTTCCGTCCGCGAGGAAGCATACTTTCACACGATAGTATTCGCCGCTAAGCGATGAGTCAGTCACAAACGAAATTGACTTGACAGCAGTGGCAGCCGAAGACGACTTCCAGTAAGTGTCGTACATGGAAATCTCCAACGGACGTCCAGAATACGGATAAACAATTTCGTAATTGAACTTGAGCGATCCAATATTTCTGAGTCTCAAGTCAAAGAGAGGAATCTCCAGATCGCCATAGAGCTTTGAGCCAACCCCAGGATACTGGGTGTGAAACGTGGCTGAGGAAAGAGTGCCCTTTCCAATGAGTCTAGTTCCAAATGTAGGGAAAAGCTCAAAGTCAATAGAGAAGTCCTCAAAGGTGTCTGTTTGGAAAGTGATGGACTTTTCGCTGTCCAGAACGGGAAGCAATATATTTCTTGGGATCAGATCATTTTTGCCGCAATTAATGGTTATTCTTCCAGGGATGGACGTGAGGAAAGTGTCAGAGTTCAAGTTGATGGAGCTCCTACTGGTGTAAAATGAAAGTTTCAGGAAAATCTGTTTCTCCAAGAAGTTGTGACCGTATTTTCTCAACGGAATGATAGGAGGAGGCAGAGAGAGATCTGGAATCATATCGACGTTGCTTAGTTCCGAGAGAGAAGGCAGATCATCAATGCTCGAAGTGAGAGACGCTGTTGCGGGCGGGCTAATTGAGGAAAGGACATTTTTGGTGAAACTCAACGTAGGGGCCTTTGGGGGAGCAAGGCCAGGGGCAGGAGGAGCCCGATAATCCGCTGGATTAGCCCGGCTCTTGAGGAACTCCATGATCACGTTGATCACGTCCACATTCCCCTCCCAGATAGCATAGTATAGTGGGTCAAGCCCATCTTCATCCTTGAACGCAAAGTCTGCGCCATACTCAATTAATTTTCTCGTGGTTGACGCATAGCCTTTAGTAACACTGTAGAAGATTGGCGTCCATTTATTCAGCTTGTCAGTTTGATTGACGTCTGCTCCGTATCCCAAAAGCAAAGAGATCAAATCGTCATGTCCGCAAGACGCAACGATGTGCAACGGCAGCAAGCCTTCAGCATTACTTTGGAACGATTTGGTCAACAGACTCTTTTCTTGCGTCTGAGATGGGGCCAATTTTTGCTGAAGCAGCAGTTGAACCACTTCAAAGTTACCTGTCTTGCAGGCAACATTCAAAGGAAGATACAGTGGCTTGAGATCATCCTGCTCCGGGAACGCGTTGGCACCGTGTTTCAAGAGTATGTCCACACATAGTATATGGTTGTTAATGATTGCCATTAACAACGGGGAGATGGACTCGTTGTCTCCGACGTCAATCAAGTCCACAAGCGGTTTTATTTTTGGCGCACAATCAAGTACCAAAAGGAGCATGTCATCTCTTCCATTCTCTGTGATGTAATGAAGACAGGTTCTGCCACTGATGTCTTTGAGAGTTGGATCAATATTACTCTCGAGACACAGCTTCAGAGTTCCCATTCGACCAGTCTTGCAGCCAGAGGCTTCGTGGAGACAACTTCTGCCATTCAGGTCATCAACAAGCGACAAATCGATAAGCTCCCTAAAAGTGTCGTAGAAACACTCCAGCGTTTCGTCTTGGATGTGCGAGTTTGGTATGAGAAGCAGAAACACTTTGGATATGGTGAACCGTTTTCTCTCGTCGCTCAACTTTGACAGAACCTGACCAGACCACTCGGTCAGCTTGCTGACCAACTCATTCTTAGGCTGGTTAGCGTTTTGGACTATTATCTCATAGAAGTCTGTGTATAATTCGTCTGATTCTCCATCACCTTTACTCAGGTCCCCATCCTCTGTGCGAGACTGCTCCTTGACCTGATATCTGACAATTGCACCTCCCTCGACTTTGGCTTCCAGGTCCATCAGATTGTTGGCAACCAGATCGCTCAATTCAATGATCTGATCCCTGTGGAACACAGGCTGGACATTAACGGCTGTTGTTAGGTACAACTCTTTGGTTCGGGACTTGGATCTCTTATCCCATTTTTTCAGCACCTTGGTGAACCCGGTCTCATTCAGCTCCACAAACTGCTCAAGACGATCCAGATCTTTTGAAAACTTCTTGAACCCATCGTAAAGAGCGACAAATGTAATTGAGTTTTTGGTGACATTGTCCAAACGTCCATCAGAAAACGCCTTCGTCTTCTTTTCTATCAAAATATCGAGCCGGAACTTCAGCTCGGACTCTTTCTCGAGGTAAAACGTGTTCACCTTTTCCAATTCACGTTCCAACCGGAAGAAAAATGAACCTTTCTTTTCCTGTAGAGATTGGTCGCTGTTGTTATTTGCAACCAACGCATTGATGAGCTTCTTCAACGCCTTGTAGTTGATAAAGTATCCCAGATACTCGGGTAACTCCAGCTGGCGAGCAGCCAAATACTTGCCAAACTTCATGAATTCTGCAAGATTCAATCAACCTGACTTAATTTTATTAGCCAACTGCAACTAAATTAGGGGGATTACGTAAGCAGACGTTTGGCGCAGAGCTGAAGCGACTGCTGGGCTGGTGGCGGGCTGGTGGTGCTCCAGACAGCTGCGGCCAGGTACAGTACCAGTTGTCCAAAGCGGGCTGGCATTTGCAGTTTCAGAGCTCTGAAAACAAGACCTAACAGCACGGTCGTTCACTCCACGTGCGTTTGATAAAATGTGCCATGTACAATTCCGACGCGCCGATGGACGCGGATCTACTCGTGTTCCGGTTCAAGTGTTCATTTTTCTATTAGCGTATGCGTAGCAAACGTTATATATTTTTATTCAAAGACTTTCAGGACAGCGTAGGGCCGTCAACAGTTCGTGAATGCATAAGTGGCTCGTCAAGAGCACTAGTAATAATTTAAAGTTTTAGGACAGCTCGCCGTTGATGAAGTGTTCAAACTCGAGCTCCACGTTGTGCAAGCTGTCGAACTCGTAATAATCGTGATAGTGGAGATCGTTTTTGGATTCCAAGCTCAATGACATATCGATGGTCGCTGGCGAAAGCATGGAATCAGCAGTGTTTGATTTAAATATGGAAAAGACAGAGTCCTTGTCTGGCGATGATGGCAGATCCGCCAGTTCGGCTAACTTGAAACCTTTAGGAGACAGCGAGACCAAAGTGGAGCCGGCAAAGCTGTCCACGGTTTCGTTTGTCTTCGTAAGCGAAATGGATGGCGTTGGGGTGAGGTCGACCTCGTGTGAGTGATGGTCGAGATGATCATCGTCGGAAAGAGCAGGCGAGGAGAAGTCCAGAGCAGGGTCATCGAACTTGATGAACTTGTCCATTTCCTCGCTCTTCAACTGAGCCTTGTTCGCGTTGGCGGCCGAGCTGGGTGTCGGCGGAACGGAAGGAGTAGCCGAAACCTGCTGCGAGTGGTTCAGATCAATCAGGGATACTATAAGGTCGTTTATGTCGTCGTCGTGGCTTCGTTTACGCGGGCATGATGGCAATGGTTTAATGTCGGTGTCTTTTTTCCGTTGGTCTCGAATCTCATTTTTCAAAATTTTCAGGTCGGAAACAAGCTTGATCACCTCGAGCTTGAGGTAATAATTTTCCTCGTTAATTTTCAGAATCTGTTGTTTGATGGGGTTGTTCAGGATCGAGGACTCCACCTCCTGTATGGGGTGGGTCTGCTGAACGGTTTTTTTGGAATCTTTTGTGTCTTTCGCATCCTTGTGGTCTTTGCTGGACGGAGTAGTTGCATTGGCAGCCTGAGACGGCTTGCGCCCCGGTTTAGGACGGGGAGGCAATACCCATTTACGAGAAGTTTTGATTTTAATCGGGGTTTGAACCGAGGGGCCAGGCGAAACCCCAGGGCTAGGACAGGTACTCGTCATTGGTGTCCTTATGCTTGTATCAATAAGAGCTGCGTTGTTAGAAACCAAATACCACTAAATAACATACTTTGATTCGTCATGACTCTTGGGACACATTGAATTAACTGGAATTTTTTCTTGCACCTTTTCACCACCAAGGAATTACAGAGTATATAAAAGGTTGCCGGTGATCGGAAGCGGATGCAAAATAAAAATAGGCAACACAAAACTCGACACCCCTACCTTTGATGTCCCGCACTATTTATTGTTTGGTATACGCGCTTACTGGATTCAGATTGGGTCACCCCCTATGTGCTGTCTGGCGATATTGTTTGCCCTATTATGTACTGCAGTTTTCTCGCACAGACACGACCGTACCTTCAACATGCACAAACTACCCGATTGCTTCCGTCTCCAAAGCGGTAGATTTGTGCTCGCGAAAGCGAACAATTGAAACAATCTGAGGGTGCGGGACCGAGGGGGGTTTCCGTAGAATTGCCCGCGTCGCGCCTCACAATCGTAGGTTGCGCAACTATTCCCCGTACGCTCCTCCGTTCAGCCGCAAATCGTGTTTCTGGCCTGATCGTTGCAAACAGCTATGGTCATTGACCCCATAATCCGGGCCGAAATAAAGCGTGCAAAAAAGGCGCATATCGGTAGATCCACCTCTCTACAGCCACTTTATTCTTCTTGGAGTAAATTTTTTGCCAGGACGTTCTAAATCACTCCTTGTGCAGCAACCTTTACGTAATTACGTGTTACCTGCCAGACACATACATTATCATGACTAACCAGGGTGTAGAGTCATGTGTCACGTCACGATCATCATTCATTAGTGTCTACATCTTCATAAAGTCCATCAGGTCCAGCGACTTGCCTTGCTTGTTCTGCTGCGACTGCTTGTTTTTCAACAGCTCACTTAAATTATTCTTTTTCCGCTTGCGAGCGCGCTCTTTGGCACTGTTTTTTTCAGTACTCCTTTCGATATTTTGCTGGGGCTTCACCTCAGCTTTTTGCTGGACCAGCACGTCCTTTGTATTTTTGCACCCACACGCCATACATTTGTACTGCAGCACTCTTTTTCGTAAACCGCGAAGTTCGCTGCTTGTGTATTTCACCCGAATCTCTAGATTGACTCCAGAAATTAGTACTTCCTCGCAGCCCTGGCAAAACACGTAGCCCTGGTCCGTCAGTGCCTCAGGAAGAAGCAGCCCATGACGCTCGCACGTTCCAACAAACTTTCGTCGAAGCTGGCGCCGCAGAAGCGGGTCCTTCACGGCGTGGAGGATACTGTACTGGTAAATCGCCTTATCTGACATAAAATTTTTTTTTCATGTACGGGGATCAAATATTTTCATTAATCTATGGCATGCAAATATAATTATATCCGGGCTTTCCGGCGTTTCACAGGACTGAACTCTGGACTAGGCAGCTCGTCAAACATCTTGTGCTTGGACGACAGACCACCAGAATTCTGCGTGGTATTGGTGACCTCACGTAGCGCTTTGAGAGGGTTCACCGGGCTCAGCGTTCCAGGGAGAATGTTGCTGACATCAACCACCCTGTTCTTGGTAGGCGTAGAAGGCGGAGTGCAGTAGAACGAGGCTTCTTCGGGCTGCTCAAACAGCTGCGGGTTGTGTTTCGCTAGGTACTCACACCACTCGTCACAGTCGCTCTTTATCTGGTAGTCTATCACCTTGTCCCACGCACTCAACGAGACCTCGCAATTGTTGATGAAAATGACCCTGCCGTCCTGTCTTTCGTGGATCCGCTTACTCAGCTGACGCACCAATTTGCGCACTCCGTCAACTTTGAGCGAGGTTCCGAAAATGATGAGGACATTCGGGTTCTTGGCCATGTCGCTCATCAACCCGCGCGCAAGAGACTCGGCGTGAGGATGGTGCTCGCCGTACAGAACGATGTTGGGACGCAGCACTCCTATCGACGACCGGTTCACCCGTTTTCCCAGCTCCTCCCTTGCTTTATACTTCTCTAGACAGCTTGAGCACTCTGGCAGCTCTCCGTCCTGCAGGCAGCTACTGCTCTCGGCATCCCATGCAAAAGTCTGGTAACACATCGTGCAGCTGAGCCGGTTGAGGTCGCCGTGCAGTTGCACCACGTCGAGGTCTTTCCAGTTCGAGTCCACACCCGTTTTGAGGTTGCATTGCCGCTCCAGCCCGTCAATGTTCTGCGTGTAGCACTTCAGAAGCTTGTTGTGGTTTTTGAGCTGTTTGATGAACAAATGAGTTTTCGTTGGTCTTGCCGTGCAGGTTTTGGAGTATAGCTGTTGCATGAATTTGCAGAATAAACGTATCGACTGGTCGTCTCTGAACAGCGAGATGTCAAACAGGTCCTTGCCCTTGACGATAGATTGCTGTTTGTCTGAACGTTTGGCCTGGTTGTAGAGACCGTGAGCACTGCGGAAATCAGGGATACCCGCATTGCAACTGATACCTGCTCCTGTCAGCACGACGATCTTCTTGCTCTTGGAAATCGTCTTGTTGATGAGCGCAAGCTCATCCTGGAACTTCGAATCTAGCTGAAGTACCTTCATTGGGTCCAAGAAGAATACTTCAACACAAAATTGAAACCTTCTTGATGGGACGCTAAACATTTTTCCGCTTTAGGAAATACAAAAACACTCCTTTGCTACGCGAGCAAGAAGTTGAGCGGGTCGGAAAAATAGCGTGCGCAGCAGGACACCCGCTCAGCACAGCTGTGTGCAACAGCAGACAGCCTGCTCCGCACGCCACACGCCCACACCCGTGGCCCAGACCCCAGCACCGGGTGGTGGAAAGACCTGCGATAAAGCGCTCTAATTTTTTAATGAGCAGCCTGCCGGACCCCAGAACCTCAGAACCAGCTACAGCGGGCCGGAGCATTCGCGGAGACACATCTGTGTGGATATACTCACTAGGCACCGACCGGTTGTAACTACACCTCGCACCGCTACCAAATCACGGCACAACGGCTTTTTTTTCGAAGTCGATTGCGCGAACGCCCGTCACGGGCCTGGCTTTTGCTGAAAAGCAACGAAACCGCCGTAACAGCTTTTATGGCTGCTCCAGTTGGCTGCAATTTTAGTTTCTCGCGTGAAAATGCGCGAGCAAGATAGACGTAATAGACCCATTAATATTATGTGATTATGTATCGAAGTTCATCAGTCGTCCCATGCACTGTAGTTTTCTCTGCACAGCTTCTTTCTCAATTGCGGTCCCCATTTGTAAAAGGAAAATGGCAGCGCAATCATGGCGGTGGAGATGAACGCAAGCAGCCACGAGGCCCACTGCAGGCCCAGCTTATCGTACATCTGCAAGGTGAAGAGAGGGAAGGCGGCACCTCCGGCAGACCGCAAAAACACTTTTGTGGCCAGAGCAGAGGCTGCGTATTTGGCGTAGGTGTCAATGATGTAGTTGTTCAGAGAATAATAAATTAGCACCATTCCGTAGCCAAAGGCGAGACCAGAAGATGCAGGACCGACCCAGATGATATTCTTGTAGGAGGTGGCTCCCAAAATCCACAGCGCAATAGCAGGGAACGGAGAGCCGATCATGGCACCAACCAGACGGTCCTCTGGAGTAGGCTGTCTGTTTTTGGTGGCCTTGACATAGTAATTTTCCAGGACAGGCGTCGTCAGCAAGGCGAAACCTGCTCCAATCAAAATCGGAATCAACATCATTCCAACGAGGTTGTCTCCATAATCGTACAGAGTTCCAAAGACTGCAGGGTAGGCAAAGAAGAATGCGTACAATAGCGAGTAAATCAGACAGACGTAGAAGCACATGAGGTCAAGCACAGGCTCGGTGGCAGCAAACATCAATGGTCTGTAGAGACACGTTTGGACCAGCTCTCGCAGCGTCATACCGACTGCCTCTTGTTCTGTCATGATCTTTGGGTTTCCGGTCTCTTTTCTCAGTTTCTTGGCTTTTCTCTTTAGAATGACTGGAGCATACGTTTCAGGAATGAGCGAGGCAACAATCCACATGAATCCAGAGAATGCAAAATTGACCCAGAAAATAAGCGATAGTTTACCCGAGTATCTCGTGATAAACCCTGCAACCAACGGCCCAATGACTGGTCCACCGTAAGGGGCAGCAGCAAAGTATGCAATGGCCTTACCACGTGTTGCGGTTGGGAACAGGTCAGAGATCGAGCCACCCACATTGGCCAGACCAGACGAGGCAAAAACACCACACAAAAACCGGCACACCAAAACCGTACCAATGTTGGGAGCAACCGCGCACGGGATATTAAAAATAAAGTAGAGTCCAAAGGATATGCAGTAAACAGGCCTTCTTCCAATTTGCTCAGATAAAGGAGACCAGATAAGAGGTCCGACAGAGAACCCTATGACCATCAACGAGCACGTCAAAATAGAGACTTCGGTGCTGACGTGATATCTGTCGTTGATCAGCCCCAGACATCCCGTAACAACCGAGGATCCAAAAGCAACACAAACAACCATCATGGACAATGCAACAGTGTAGACCCATCTGATGGATGCCTTCCAGTTCATTGGGTTCGATGGGTCATTGATGGTGAACGTGACAAATTCAATTTCCGGATCAAGCTCAGCAGCAGTGCCCGGATACTTTTCATCCGATGTGCTCGAGCTCTGCGAGTTACCACGGGGTTTGGGAAAGTCCGCCTCACTTTTGGCTCTTCCGATGTCCTGAAGCGTTGCCACGGGGACCAAACCGGTTTGAGTCTCTAAGGTATATTCTTCGGGAAATATCGGGTGCTCGACATTCTGGGGTCTGTTAACGTCAGGAGCAGTAATTTCACGTGAAAGACCTCTATCTCGCAAGGACTTTGCTGTTTCTGTCTTGGTGACCTTGAGCGACTCAGATCTGGAGAGTGTGGAGATCAAGTCTCCAGAGACCAGCGAGCGGGCGTCTTCGGGGTCGTATATTTGTGGAGTGGTACCCAAATCATAATCACTAGCCCGCGCAGGCTTCTGGGAAAGCGTTTCTGAGTTTGTTCGTTCGTGCGACAAACTAGAGTTTAGAGAACTTTGGTATTCTGACATTGTATTTAGGGATTAATGTAGATGTGGAATACTGGTCTATATATACTCATGCCCTCTTGGCGCGTGATAATTGCGATTCAGAGTTGCAGATATATTTTGCGTTATTTCTGGACTTTGGTTGTTGTGCGGCTGAACTAGGTCCCTGATTCTGTATTTTTGTGTGTCGTGCACAGAAGTGATTCCGGCAGATCGGGTTTCACACACAATATTATAGCACAGCAGCTACTTAGACGTCTACGAAAGGCACAGCACAGCATACCAGTAGAAAACAGCGAGCTCGGTGTTGTCCAGGGCCGTAAATAAGAACTTTCAACTTACTGACTGGCACTCTTTAAATCATTGCTCGGAACAAAAATTACGCGGATTTTAATAATTCGCTCTGCGCTTGCAAATGCTTGTTTGGCCTTGCCAGAGCACGCAGGAGCTAACGGAAAAAGCAAATTTTGCAGTACAATGCGAATTTCATAAGCCTCGAAGCTGGCAAGATTAAAGCGCGGTGTACATGTGAACTTTATTTGTTGGACTGTCTAGTCAGCGATAGCTGTCAAAGTATGCCCGTACGCCGATCGTCGCGTCTGTAAAAAAAATGTGAATAATTTTTTGGTCTAGCGATTCGATGATGCTTGGAGTTGGCTCACGTCCAGCCCAAAGATCCGTCCATTGGAGCCGCCAGATTCGCTTTCTGCGTGTGCGTCCTAGTGTAATAGAGAAACGAGGTCTTCAAAACAGACACCATGACTCGCTCGAGCCTGCAAACACCCAGACCAGTGCACGAAGCCAGAAAAACCCTCGATCCAAGTTCAAGACCGCGGACAGCCAGCTTGCGGACTTCGAGTCTCTTCGCATAAGCAAGCCTCCTGCGCAGATTGAGCGCGAGATGAAACTTCAGTTCGAAAAAGACGGGATGGATTACGACCCTGAATTTGTTCAAGAATTAATACATCGTTCGCAGGAGGAAGAGAAGATGCTCAAGGAGGTTTATCAGGACCCGTCCAAGGCAGACGAGTATACCGCCAAAGAAATGAGGGCTTTTGTTGAGTGGATGATCAGCGACTGTGAGGAGTATCTTGCTGCCCAGGACGAGGATCCGAGCAAGAAAGAGACCATGCTGGATCGAACAGTGGACCAGATGGTGAACAGCGAGCCCACCGCAGATAATATTGCAGACGTTTTTTCTGGAATGGAGAAGATCGCAGAGGGGCTTCGGAGCCCCGGCATCGAGAAGCTGGTTCAATTTCTGAGCGTGATCGGCAAAAAAGGTAACCAGGAATTGCGTGCGTTTGTGCCGCTGTCGCAGCTGCTAAGAATATTCGATCTTTCTACGCAGATCAAGGATTTGGAGGTGCGAGCCAAATGTATCCACATGACAGGAAATTTGATATATGCTGCCACCGACGAGCGTGCAGACCCCATCAACGAGATGTTTTACATCGAGTCTTTGATGAAATTCCACAAGGGCCAGACCGCTCAAAAGCTGTTTGAGTCCCGGCTGGGAAAACCAGACGTGGACGGACAACGGTTCTGGAACGAGCTGGGGGTGCGCATTTATCTGGAGAACAAGAAAATTGACGATGCACAGCAGCTAGCATTGGAAACCAAGAAACAGTACAACTACATTCACCCGCTCATAATTATCAGCATTATCGACTGGCACATGACGAGGGATAATTTCGAGCAAGCCTATCAATGGTGGCTACAGATCAAAGGCCTGATGGACACCCATGGTCTCATCGAGCTGCTGCCGAACATCGACGTCCAGGTGGTGGATAATAGCAGTCTGGCGTACGAATATTACAACAGAGAGGATCCAGTTTCTTTTGACCATATGTGTGAGATAGTGAGCTCATTTTTGCAGAGAGACCGTTTTGACGAGGCCATGCAGATTCTGGAGACCGTCACTCGTCGTGACAAGAAGTTCCTGTTGTATTTCATGGAGAAGTACAAAACGTCCTCGAGCTTCCCAGAAAAAGAGATTTTTAGGCATGTTCTAAAGGATTCCACCAAATACCATCCTTCGATGTCCAAATACATGCTCAGAGAAATTACCGGGGTCAGTCTGACGCAGTCCCTCGAACAGGCCCAGACGCTCCGAGAAATGACGGACTCGTTGCAACGTCTTCTCAACATCCCTGTTCTTTCGTCCAATGACAAAGTGGTGGCCACGTCCATTCTGGAGTCAATAAAGAGTGGCTACTCGCTGAGCACCATGGAGTGTCGAGAACTGTGCAAGATGCTTCTGCGCATCAAGTCCAAACCTACGTATTTATTGGTGAGCAAGATCCTCAGCGAGATGAACGACAGACTGACGTCTTCTGAATCGGACGCGTTCCACATGTTTCCTGCGGCCAATTCGCATTTCTATCTGCTCCTTGTCCAGCAGTTCGGTCGGCAGAAAAAGCCAGATCTACTGAAAATCGAGGCCATTGTCCGCCTTATGGAGTCCAAAGGAATTGGGATGGCCACCGTAATGGCCAACCAGCTGATGTTGGTGTACAAGAAAGCGGGAAGACCCGACCGTGCTCTGGAATTTGCGCAGCAGTACATGCACACCAATGACAACTTCATTCTCAAAGACGATTTTTTCAGAATTCTGTTTTCAGTCTACAGAAACGTGCAGATGACGTCCGTCTTCCACAAGGCTACCTGGAGAAAGCGGCTGCAGGAGCTGAGAGACCTGTTTGCCAGAATCTGTTCGGCTCCCAGTTTTGATGTGTCACCGGAATTGGTGGACGAAATGACGCTGACGTTTTTGAAATACGGAGATTTTGCCTCGGCAATATGTGTTCTGCAGCATTACGGAATGGTGTGCAACAAATCCATCGAATTGTCTACGATGAATATCATCAACAACTACTTGCAGAGATCGTTCCTTAAAATGGAAGCCAAACTGTCTGACTACGAGAAAGACCAACTGGCCGATCGTATCTCTCAGGTTCGCGAGGCAATAGGGTTCAAGTCCCTCAAAAACCTCACCAACAACCCGCTGGAGCTCA
The DNA here is from genome assembly GCA_030674565.1 of Ogataea thermomethanolica. Classification (NCBI taxonomy): domain Eukaryota; kingdom Fungi; phylum Ascomycota; class Pichiomycetes; order Pichiales; family Pichiaceae; genus Ogataea; species Ogataea thermomethanolica. The sequence continues at coordinate 182,397 of JAKTYW010000003.1, forward strand.
ATTGGAGAGACGCTTCGTCATTTATCCTGAGATACCTTGACACGTTCGGCTATGAACCGAAGACGTACTCGCTAAAAAACAACGAGGAACAGTTCGATTCGGCCGACGAACGTGAAACTCAGAAAAAGAGATTCCAAAACCTTCTAAGAGAAAGCCAGGAGCATTACCAGTTGGACAAGGTCGAGATAGCCGAAATTGTACAATTATAGATAAACCTGTATATAGATAAAATGTAGGTGGGAGGTGTCGATAAAATTTTCATAAAAAAAAGTAAAAGGGAAACGTTCCTTGATATTTTTATTCCTCTGATGCCTCCGAAGTTTAATTTCAATGCCAGTGCGTTCACTCCTGGTGACAATTACGGCAACCAAGCATCATTCCAAGGAAGTAATGGTGGCTTGGGATACCAGAGCTCTATAGACTCTGCCATCCCAATCCGCGGAGCCAGAAAAGCAGGCGGGAAGCAGAAGCTTTCTCTTGATGAATACCTCAAAGCGCAGCAACCGGACCCTTCGAGCTTTGTTTCCGACTCAGAGGTGTCTCAGGTCTCTTCTGGAGTCAACACCCCAAGATCGAAGGCCATGGATTCCAGCACGTCTCTGTCTTCTCTAAATTCTGCTCTTCAAAAATTGCAGGTCTCGCCAATCTCGGATCTTCTCAATAACTTGCAAACCGCTTCCAAACTCTCTGAGATCAGAGACGAGTGCGAAAAGATAGTTGAGAAAATCCATCAACACGGCATTAGCGCCATCAACGAGTGGAACGTCCAGCAGGTGTTGGTGACATTGTCCAAACCAAAGAATCCTGCTCTGATTAGAGAAGGAAGTATGATTCTGCTCCAGATTTTGAGCAGAAGCTATGCTGGAAAGGCACCTTTTGAGGCCTACTTTGTTGAACTTCTTGTTCCTGCTTTCGATCTTCTGGCAGATAAAGAAAACACCGTGAAAAGATCTGCCCAAACCTCAATTGACTCGTTGTATGCCATGTTCCCTGTCGAAGCATACTCCTCTCTGCTTCTGACTCTGCTTCTCAAATACCTCAAGTCCAGTGCAAAGTGGCAGTCAAAGGTCGCAGCTTTGAAGATGGTGGACAAGATTGTCCAGGAAGCACCTGCTGATCTGTTGGAGTCCAGATTCGTCGACGCAATCCCTGTTTTGACCGATATGGCTACAGACTTCAAGCCTGAGCTGGCCAAGGTGGGTCTCAAATCCCTTAATGACTTTGTCAAGGTCTTGGATAATCTTGATTTGCAACCACGTTACGATCTGATTGTCGAAACGCTTGCTGATCCGCAGAAAGTTCCAAATTGCATCAAGTCGCTTTCCTCTGTCACTTTTGTTGCTGAGGTCACCGAGCCTGCGCTTGCCTTGTTGGTCCCAATTTTGGACAAATCTTTCAAGTTGTCGTCGTCATCGCAAGAACAATTGAGACAAACCGTTATGGTGACCGAGAACCTTACAAGATTGGTCAACAACAAATTCGAAATTGAACACTACATTCCTATCTTGCTTCCTGGTGTGAAGAGAGTTGTTGATACCGCATCTTTGCCTGAAGTCAGAGAACTTGCTTCCAAGGCATTGCAGGTGATCGAGGCCGCCCAAGCCGAGCAGTCGGACGGAAAGTTCCACGGAAGACTCACTCTTGACATGGCTCAATCGTACCTTGCCGACATCAAGCCAAAGATTGGCGATGATCTCATCTACGACTACCTGCTCAGAATCCTGCACACAGATGCCAACGTGAATGACTGGACCAGACTCACGGACTACTTGAACGCTAGTCTTGCCAACTATCTCGGGGAGGATGAGAAGAATGCCTTTGTGGAGGCCTGTGTTCACAAGCTGAGAGAACTGTTCACTCCAAATGTTTTTGACGATTCTGACGAAGACGGTGTTGTGATTGTGAATGCCGATTTCTCCTTGGCATACGGTACGAGATTGCTTTTGAACAAAACTAATTTGAGACTCGTGAAAGGTCACAGATACGGTCTCTGTGGAAGAAACGGGGTTGGAAAATCGACTTTGATGAGAGCCATTGCTAACGGCCAGCTTGAAGGCTTCCCAGACAAGTCTGAGGTCAGAACCTGCTTTGTGGAGCACAAACTTCAGGGAGAGGAGGCAGACATGAATCTCGTGGAGTTTATTGGCTCCGACCCTGAACTGAAGGATATCTCTCACGAGGAAATCGCAGCTGCTTTGCAAGAAGTTGGATTTAACGACGAAAGAAGAAGACAACAGGTGGGGTCTCTTTCGGGAGGATGGAAGATGAAGCTAGAGTTGGCCAGAGCTATGCTGATGAAAGCCGATGTTTTGCTGTTGGACGAGCCTACTAACCATCTGGATGTGACCAACGTCCAGTGGCTGCAAGACTACCTGGTCGAGCACACCAACATCACATCCTTGATTGTTTCGCACGACTCTGGATTTTTGGACATCGTTTGTACCGACATCATTCACTACGAGAACAAGAAGCTTGTGTACTACAAGGGAAACCTGTCCGAGTTTGTTAAAGTCAAGCCGGAAGGTAAGTCTTACTACACTTTGACTGATTCGAACGTGAAGATGGCCTTCCCTCCACCAGGTATTCTTACCGGTGTGAAGTCCAACACTAGGGCTGTTGCCAGAATGTCGAACGTCACGTTCCAATACCCGGGAGCCGAGAAACCTTCGTTGAGCAACGTTTCGTGCTCTCTTTCTCTCTCATCCAGAGTTGCCGTTTTGGGACCTAACGGTGCTGGTAAGTCCACTTTGATCAAGCTCCTTACAGGAGAGCTGATTCCTAATGAAGGAACTGTGGAGAAACATCCAAATCTGCGTATCGGATACATTGCACAACACGCGCTGCAGCACGTCAACGAGCACAAGGAGAAAACCGCCAACCAATATCTTCAATGGAGATACAAGTTTGGTGACGATAGAGAAGTTCTTTTGAAGGAGTCGCGTAAGATCTCCAGTGACTCGGAGAGACAGATGCTTGAGAAAGAAGTTGATATCGGCGACGGAAGAGGAGCTAGACAGGTTGAAGCTATTGTTGGAAGATCCAAGCTCAAGAAGTCGTTCCAATACGAGATCAAGTGGAAGTACTGGCTACCAAAGTACAATTCCTGGGTTCCTAGGGAGAAACTGATCGAGGAAGGTTTCGAGCCATTGGTGCAGAAGTTCGATGATCACGAAGCATCTCGTGAAGGTCTTGGATACAGAGAGTTGGTTCCTTCTGTTATTAGAAAACATTTTGAAGACGTCGGTTTGGACGGTGACATTGCCGACCACACTCCGATGGGATCTTTGTCCGGTGGTCAGCTTGTGAAAGTGGTCATTGCAGGAGCCATGTGGAACAACCCTCATTTACTGGTTTTAGACGAGCCTACCAATTACTTGGACAGAGACTCCCTTGGAGGTCTGGCTGTCGCTATCAGAGAATGGAGCGGTGGAGTGGTGATGATTTCGCACAATTCTGAGTTTGTTGGAGCGTTGTGTCCAGAACAATGGATTGTTGAGAACGGAGAAATGGTCAGAAAAGGAGTGACCGAGATCGACCAGTCCAAATTCGAGGATAACGGAGGAGAGTCTGCGCAATCTAAGGCTGCTGCGGAGATGGTGAACAAGCCTGCCCCTCTGAAGAAGAAGGATGATGACGATTCCCCTGCAAACATTAAGGTCAGAATCAGAAAGAAGAAGATGACCAGAAACGAGAAGAAGGCCCAGGAGGAGCGTAGAAGACTGAGACATATCGAGTGGCTCAGTTCTCCAAAGGGAACTCCTAAACCCGTCGACACAGATGACGAAGAATAATCTAATCTATTTTATATACAGAGCAGTGATAATACACGATAGACCGAAATCAACAATCAAACCACAGCCTATCCAGGCAAGGAAGTAGAGGATCTTGGGGCTGAAAACTGTCCAGATGAAAAGGTGGAAACGTAAATTGTAGCAGCTGCAAATCAGCAAAAGGCCGCTGATGGAGTAAAATGCCAACGTGGTCAGGAGCCTCTGGTACAAGGCAGACCACTTCGATCCCTGGGGAGTTAGGGTAAAGTGCAGGAATGCTAGCGACCAAAATATGGATGGAGCCCAATTGCAAACAAATGTAAGAATGCCCGAGATAATCATGTTGTAGTTTGTAAGACCATTAAATGAGTTTGTGAGATCAACTGACGACAGAGAATTGGTGAATCCAAACTGGAAAAAACTGAGATTCTGCATCATGATGGTGAAAATCGAAATCGTATTGATGCTGGCCTTTGCAGCAACTTTTTCAAAGGAGACAAGAATCAAAAGGAAAACCAAAAACAACGGGACGTTATTAAAGTTCGTCTGACTGATCAACAGCTGAGTAAACGAAACAAGCACTGCTCGGATGTAATTATCACTTGGATTTTCCTTGTTCAATATCTTGTAGACCAGCGGCTTTAGCAAGTGAAATAGAATCGTCACCACCCAAAGTTTATAGAACATGCTGAAAAGCTGTTGGTTTAATGCATTGACTTCGGTAGTTCCAAGGCGTTCGCTAGTCCAGAAGATATAATCCAAACACCAAGCAGGAAGCTGATTATCTGCTGCTTTCAGATCATACGATTCCGACAGATAAGACAAGAATTTTGTCGAGAAGGTGACAAAGCAGAGCAGTGAATTGCTGAAAAATGTGATGAATCTCAAAGTACCACCGCTACCATCTTTTTTCACGGTTACACCATCAGTGATGTAAGCACAGTATGCAATTAATGTCAATGCAATCAGTGTTGCAAACACAACGGGTCCCATTTTTGGGGACATTGAGGCCAGATACGTGGCAATTTTCAAATTCGTCTTTAAGTTGTTCTTTTGACCACTGTTATTCCAAGCTTTCAATACTCTCAAACAAACCAACATGAGAAGAGAATGTGCAAGTAGTTTGGACTTCAAACAAACACTCAAGACAAATATCGACATGAAGAACCACCACAGGTGATGCTCCTCCTCAATCATCGAAGAGCCGAAAAAGTTCACCGCATAGATGACGAAAAGACCCAAATCTTGGACGGCTACTTTCAATTCGTTTCGATGATAAACCAAGAAGATTGCTAACGATATCAATGCCGTCAAGAAGTAACCAGCAATTCCATAATGAATATCTTCGTAATTGTAATTGGAAGAGGTCTTCGAGAGGGCCTCTTTAGAGTTCAGAATGAAAGTTGAAAGTTCTGAAAGAGAAGACACATCTATATCGGATGAAAGGTCACTAACTAGACCTCTAGACTTATCACATAACACTTTCAGCTGTAAAGCGTTTTTCGTCAACACGTTCAGTTGTTCTTTGGCAGAGTATAGTGGAAGCAGGCTTGTCATGAAAGAACCAAGATTATTGATTGGTATTTTAAGCCCGAGAAGAGTGGAAAGTGTAGGAACGAGGTCAATTTGGTCCACCTTTTCAAAATAATTGAATTCTGGATTCCTGTCAACAGGAGCCTTGGTGCTGGTTTTGAGCTTGGAAAATTGAGATGAAACTAATAATAGACCTGCAGAGACCTCACCAATAGACGAGCCACCATGATTTCCAACTTCGTTCATTCCGTGGTCTCCCATGACGATAAAAAGAGTTTTCTCGTCGTTCTTGACCGTATATTCATACACGCGGCGTATAATATCGTCCATCTCTTTTTGTTTCGCAGGCATGTTGGCACTTGATGGCCCTCCTTTATGGCCGATATGATCTAGACCCAAATAATGCAAAATTAAACAGTCCCACTGGCTCTTTCCTTCGTCACTCAGCTCATAATCCAAATGTCTCGTCACATTGTTGTCTACAATAGTGAAGTCGCTCACGTAGAAACTCGCAGTTCCGTCTGTTTTCGAGAAGTATTGAGGAAACAATTTTAGCCATGTGTCGTCTCCAAACATATTGATTTTCCAGTTGGACTCGTACATTTGCTTGATCCATGAATCTTGATTTCCCAATGTTGAAGAGGTATCCTCTTCGGCAATATTCAGCACGGCGTCAATAAAATTAGGAGTTGATCCCGTTGTTATTCCTTTCAAACGCGGGAGTGTCACTGTGGGAGGGTTAGAGTATGCTGTGTATCCCAACGCATTGCCTTGGTTGATCAAATCGTGGACAAACGTCATTTGTGATTCATTGGAAAAAATGAAATCTGCTCGAAGGGCATCGATGACCATGATCACAGCGCGATCGAACCGTTTAGGAGGCTCGAGGTAGTTTGAAGGAGCTTTCGATTGGTAATCTTGGAGGTCATTGTTAGATAAAACAACCTTGGTAGGAAAGAATCCCTTGCAAAACAGAAGATATGAAAACAATTGGAAGATCCAAATGAGTGCCAGCAACAAAAATTTCATATCTGTTGTCTGACCATAACAAAGAAAATGGTGAAATTAAAAAAAGTACACAACTCTAAAATAAAGTGAGATAAATAGGATAAATATATTTATTTGGTACATTGAATTTACTAATTATTTTTATTAATGATTTGCTTTAAATCGCTTGCCAAACCAAGATATTTGAAAGCACAGTTTTTCCCATTAGCACCTGGTGCTAGTGTGCAGAAGGCCAGAAACTCATCCTCTGCCTTCAAGTCGGCTCCTGGGCCTCCAAAACTTGATAAAGAAGACCAGGATGAATTTGAGAAGCTAATCCACAAGGCCAACACCCAAACCGTAATCGACGAGTATAATGAAAAAATGGGATTTGAAGTGGAATCATCACCAAAGGTGGATGTTGGAACGATGTCTCCAGATATGTTCAAGATTATCCCTGAGTTCGAAGGAAATATCAACCCCAAGACAGGAGAGATTAACGGTCCTAAGCAGGATCCTCTGAAACACGGTTCGGACTGGAGCTTTAACGGACGGGTTACGGACTTCTAGATATGAACACACAAAAATTAATATTTTCGGAAAAATCGGTTGTACTTGCTCATCCACCTAGATCTTTGTGCTTTTTAAATCTTGTACCAAAGACTCTATCAGTGGCGTTCTGAGCTCCAGTTTGGACCTCATTCTTGCGATCTCCCTTGTGTATCCCGTAGGAGGCTCAATCACGTAATCTTGAAGGTCCTTCAGGACCTCAACATAGCTGCCAACACTTGACAGACTGGCTTCTTTTTCCTTAATTTGGGAGCTCAAAAGCTCGATATTTCTTATGCAACCTAGTTCTGTCTTTGAAAGAGGTGCGTTCGAGCGGTTGAGGGATTGCGAATTCAAAGAATCAACAGACATCGAAACCTTGTTGAATTTGTTGGCCAAGGAAATCTGCCTTTCTAGCAGAGCCTGCAATTTCCTCTTTGAGTGATTGGATTTCTGCAGTCGCGCTTCCTTCTTAGACTCTGCTTCATTCAATGTCGAGATTTGAAGTTGAAATTGCTTCCTCATGCGGTTCAGCTTCTTGTTGACCACGGCTAAATCTTGGAAAGCAGAAATTAATCCACCAACTGTGAGTTCATTCACACGATATAACGAATTCAAGTCAGATGTTGTAGCGTCCAATTTCTTATTAGAGCCCAAAGAAATAAGCTGTGTTTGTGTTCTAGCCAGGGAGGCTTTCGTGGAGTTCAATTGGGAGACCATGTCCACTGGCTCGTACTTCTCGTAGACTTCATTCTCAAGTGGAACATCTTCCACCATTGACACATGTTCTTGAGGGGAAGTCAGGTCAAAGACCTTATTATCAACATATGCATAAGTTTTGTAGCTGTTCCAAAGAATGAAAACTTTGTGCTCATCGGAGGTCTGGGGAACAACGTACGAAGAAGACGCAATACCGGAAAAGGATTTGCTTGGAAGAGTGAATTGTCCAAGAACAGTAGTCTTTGTAGGAAGGGAAGTCTCAAAAAGACGCTCCAGATCGACAAACTTATTTGATTTCACGGCCCTATCGAGAACATCCCACCAGTCAGCACAGTTCAAGTGTATGAGGTCCTTGCTTGAGGTTGTAAGAAGCAACGAGCTCGGCATGCTGGCAAGGAGTTGGACTCCAGAAAGGGATTTGTTTTCGAACAAGATGCAGTCGACCACACGAGCAGTTCCGTTTAGCTGCATATCTCTCTGGCCTTCAAATGTCATTGGTGTACCCTGATCATTCAAGAATATGACCAAAGCTTGGTTGTATAGTATGCTAAACATATCGTTTTCCATGGAAAGTATCTTCAGGGCGTCCTGTTCGTAAAGCTGTTCAGGGAATGGTTGAATGTTTAACGGACCAACCAGTTTTCCTCGGTTGAGATTTGGTGGCAGAACCGATTTCGACGTCGAAAATTGACCGGACGAGTTTGCCAAGACTGAAGCAAACTTAAGCAACGAGACATGGCTTTGTGGATCAGTTTTGGCGGAGTTGTACTTCACAGTGGCCATATCAAAAAGAGCACCCATCCATTCGGATGAAACACTAATCTTGTCTGGCAGGTAAGGGAATATTTGGTAAACAGACGAATCGGACGTCAATATCAATAGTGTCAGATCTGCAAATGGGTTGATGCTTGATGAAGGATTTGAAGGACTACCGAAAGCAATAGAGACGGGGTCTATCACATCGACACCACTGGTGTTGGAAATCGGTGATCCTGTTCTTAATTGGTAACTGTGCGTAGGGGCAACCAGAGACTCGTTGATGTCATAGTTGTAAATAGCTTCTGTAGTGAGAATAACCAATTCGGCGCCAAACTTGGAGATCCTGTTGAACAGTATTTGAAGGACGTTTTCCGTGTTTTGCATATCTAATTCGATATTGAATACGGTTGAGTGTCTGATCTGGGAACCTAATTCGTTGAGTGTTGCAACACAACACTTTTTGCTGTTGTAGAGACAAACAAGGTCATCTGCTGCGCTAACACAGAGACCGCTGGGGTCAAAATCCAAAACACAATCGAGATAAAAAGAACCTGTCTCCAAATTACAGATTTTAACTCTGCGATCCTCAATTAAAATCACTTCATGACCATTGGATCTAGTAACCGTTAGATAATTTTCCGGGTTATTGATCTGATCGCCCAAACGGCCAATCTGGGACGTCAAGTCGAACATGGAAGACTGATAAATAAAAAAAATCACTACTCTATTATTTTTCAATGTTACATAACCAGATAAATATGTGGCAGAGCTCGGTCTAAAATCCATCTCTTCTCTAACAGAAGGTGGTCCAAAATTCGGTTATGGACATACAAGTGAGCTTCCACTTGACTGCCAGAGCCAGCTTCCTATTGCTCACTAGTTCGGGCTTGGGCAGCTCGTCGTTGAAAATCAATATCGACGTCGACTTTGAGAAAACCGGGCTAAACTTGTATTTATGGAGTTTGTCCAAATGCTTCTCTAAATGAGCAAGCTCCACACCACTGAAGCCTGTAATGCTTATCACAGATTTCTCGCTGTCCTGAACAGGTAGGTTTTCGGGCTGCTGTGTGGGGATAAATAGCTTGCACCAGGAACTCTCGAAATCCACCTTTTTGTAATAGATCGCGCGCTCTATAGCTAGCTCCGTTATTGTGTTGACGTCTTTTGTGCTGGGAAGCTCTGTTAGGCTGCTGCTTACAATCAAATAGTCAGAATCGTCCTGGAGTCTGCCGCGGTGACTGGTAATTATCTTTTTGAGAATGTTTCTCTCTGTGTCCGTGAAGCCAGTAGATATGCAAAAAGATATCCCCTCAAATAGAGTGCTGGCAGTGCTCACCTGACTGGCTTCCAGAGCGGGAGGTTGGCTGGTCAACTCTTCTTCCTGATCTTGACCCCAATTGTCACCCATAGTTCTTCGTAGGTTAGAGATCTTGATGTTGCCCATGATCGATTGCCAGACTTTGCTTTCCTTATCCACCTTGCGAACTTTCAGGTCACGCTCTTTTTCTGTTGGATTTAGTTCTCTTTTCACTCGTTCCGTCTGCTCCTTTTCCTGTTGAAGAGACTTGATTTTGTGCACCTTATCCCAGTCGCACGCGTCATTTCTTTTCCCCTTGCTATTCTCGCCCGTCAGAAAATATTCCTGGTAGCATAGTAACGCGCCGCGGTCCAAGCTATCATAAACCCAATCCGGAGACACCACGGGGATGCCCCATTCTCTAGCCTTGGAAAATCGAAGACCTTCCGGGACCGTTGCAATGAGCACGTCTGATGCCGTGCTGATCGAATCAACTACATTGCCACCATTTGAAACCACAGAGAGTCGAAGTTTATCGGACAGTTCTTTGTCTAGACGACTAAGAGAAACATTGATGTTGTCAAAAACAGACAGGCGCGTCAGCTCTTCAGGGGTGGCTCCCACCTCATCACCTCTTAACCACATATTATACGCATTCAGCACAATTTCGTACGATACAAGACAGATGTCGGGTCTGAAACGCACAACGTGCTGGAACTTGCGACTTTCTGTCCATTTATCTCTTCCCGAGTGAACAATCAAGATCGTGGTCTCGGAAGTGAGATCATCGCGGTACGAGTCATTTGGGTATAATTTCGCAAGTATTTTAACTAAATCTCCACGCTCGGACTGCGTCAACGATGTTGCTGTTATCACTGCCATGTCATCATGAACATCTAATCGAAGGATAAAAAAATATAAAAAATATTTTATAATTCCTTGTTCCCTGATGAGTCGGGAGGGGACAAAGAGAACGAAAAGTTTCAACGGCTGTTTTACGTGCCGACGTCGCAAGGTGGCTTGCGATCTAAAGAAACCCTCGTGCGCAAAATGTCAGAAAAGCGGGCTCGTTTGTGAAGGCTACGATGTCAAGCTTCGATGGAGTTCATGTGTAAAATTCGACAAATACGGCAACCAGCTGCCGAGCGAAGCCTCCTTTGAAACGGAGCCCTATCAAAGACGGTCCATCCCGTTCGTCAAGTTTCCGAAGAGCCAAAACTACGAATACTACTCCGATCTGGATGATACCTTGACAACCTTGGGAAAGCATGAGTCCTCGGACCAGGGAGCGAGTGCGGAGCAGTTGGGCCCTTTTGGAGTATTTCGTGGAGTGAAGCATACGTCAGAGATTGGAGGATCATCCCAAAAGCGCGCGAAGCTGGAAAAAGATGACGAGGTGCCGGGGCTTAATACCAGTAATGGGAACCTGGGTAACGAGTGGCTCAGTACCGAACTACTGGACGCCGCTTTACTGACGGCATCTGCGCTTAACGGTGACACACACTTTTTAGACATGTTCAAGAACGAGTCGTTGGAGCCCATTGGTGAGATCGAAGACACCGTGCAGCCTGCGGAGGCGGTCTCCAATCAAATGCTACACATGTTGTTTCAAGGACGGAATAACGGTTTGACCAGCGACTCGAGTATGGCGTTCCACAGCAGCCGCGAGAACAGTCATTTTATGGGCGACAATACTTCTAGTTTGATTAATATCCATGCCGGAAACGGTGCGAAAATGCCAAAGACTATAATGGAGGTGATTGAGATCACTCCGTTGCCGAAAAATATCGCTATCGACAAGTTCGGTATTCCCAGCACCTCGCTTGCAGTTCATCCCATGACGAGATATCTTCTGAATTACTACATCGAGAATGTCGCGGACATGATGACCGTGATACCGCTACCAAAAAATCCGTGGAAATTCATTTATTTCCCGCGTGCCCTGATGGCAGTCGGAGAGTTGGCATCCATCGGCCGCACTTCTAACGCCAAGAACTGTTTGCTCAACGCTCTTTTGGCAGTGAGTGCGTTCAACCTGCAGAGCAAGTTCACGAGAGGCTCTGATGAAATGAAGTACTACGTCGATCTGGGAATCCAGCTTCGTCAACAAGCCACCAATTTTCTGAATAAGTGCTTAGAGGAGGATATTCTTCAGCAAAAGTACAAAGATGTTCTGGTGGCCGTGCTATCGATGGTCACGATCGACGTCGTTTGGGGAACCATGTCCGGGTGCAAAATCCACCTTGATCACTGCGAAAAGATCATCGAAAAGAAGATGAAGGTTAAAAAGAAGCTGAGCACCAAGGCTGTGATTCTACATCGTATTTTCAGCTCGCTGAAGCTTATTCAGGACTCCACGTCTCTTGAGAATATATCAAAACAAGAGATATTTCTGAACGAAAACAACTACACTTCGTTTATCATCGGAAGTCCTGTTTCGAGAGAAGAGACGAATCAATACAAAGCCAAAAATCTGATAGGCATCAAAAAGAGAAGACATAATAGAGAACTCCCAGCGGTTTCCCGAGACGACACTCTGGACATGAAATCGAAGGGAGTTTACAATGAGAAAATTACAGATAACGGAAAGGTGCGAATCGAATACATCGTGAACCAAACTGAATCGGTAGATGAAGACGATACTAGATCGTCGAAATCCGAGGTCCCTGCCTTCATCGATATAACTAGAACCAGTTTCCAGCCTTCAAAAAATAAGCTGGAGGACAAGATGATCTCCTCGGACGCGATCTATGGCCTTCCAAACTCGCTTATTCTGATTTTCAGTGAAGTTGTGCATCTTATCCGATTTAAGAAGCACTACAAAGACCACAATCAGGAGCTTCCACTATTTTTTGACGAGCTTTCCGATCAACTGGAGTACAAGCTTCTGAGCTGGGAGCTGGAGTGGACGCTAACAGTCGACGACGACCCCTCGAAGTTTATCTCTCCCCGCCACGAGGGTATTTACCACCATGTCATGTCATTCTATCACGGGCTGGTGATCTATTTCTACCGGTTCGTCGAGGACGTAAATCCGATATATCTGCAGGAACGGGTGGAGAAGGTCCTGAATCACCTGGACCAGATTCAAAATATTGTTGAACAGCACAAGGACACGTGTTACATCATCCCGCTATTTTGGCAGGGCTTTGTCGCAGGAAGTGAGGCAATGACGGTGTTTCTACAGAACGGCTACAATCTATGGGGCAATAAGATTAGTCAGACCGGAGTTGGCACATACTGGAACGCGCGTCAAATCATGTTGGAGATCTGGCGTCGTAAAAATTACAATCACAAGAATGACAGCTGGCCGGATGTCTTGCGTGACTGGAAAACTAACGTTATGTTGACATGAATAATTATTGTACTAAAATTTGTCGTATGTTTTCTTTTTACGTGGCTGATTAATAAGACTCAGATTTTGCCATTGCCATCTTTAGATTTCATGAGATTATATACCCTCTTGAACACCGTGGGGCTATTTGCAGTCTCATGCACGGCTTTTGGACTACAGGAGGTGTCTTCTCTTGAGCCAAAGCCCGAGCAGATATCGCCCCAGTACCAATACGAGAACATACATCAGTTTGAAAATACTCCATTTTCGTACTGGGATGATTTTGTTGAATCAGCGATCAAAGAGAGCACCAACGTGACGTTTTCGGAGATCAACAGACTGAACGAACAAACTAGACCAGCGTTGTTACAACTGATCAACGAGAATTTCTTCAAGATCTTCCGTTTGAATCTATACAAAGAATGTCCCTTCTGGTCCAACTCGGAGGGATTCTGCATGCACAAGAGTTGTGCGGTTGATACCATAGACGACTGGAAAGATCTTCCCGACATCTGGCAGCCCGAGGTGTTGGGAAAGATCGAAACCATGTCCAAAGTTCCACCGAGCTCCAACGGATCATGTATTGCCACCGGAGCAAGAACAGGCGGGGACTATTGCACGATTGACGAAATTAACGACGAAACCGTGTACGTGAACCTGGTCGAGAATCCAGAGCGTTTCACCGGGTATGGAGGCGACCAGTCGTTCCAGATATGGCAGAGCATTTACAGCGAGAACTGTTTCAATCTGGGGGCCGACCAGTGTTTCGAGAAAAACTTCTTCTACAAACTCATCAGTGGTATGCATTCGTCCATCAGCACCCACCTGACCACCGAATACCTGGATCTCAAGACCAAAGAGTACGGTCCTAATCTCAAACAGTTCATGATCAGAGTCGGAGATTTCCCCGACAGAATCGAAAACATGTATCTGAACTACATTTTGGTGCTGAAGGCATTGGTCAAGCTCGAACAATCGGGCGTGCTCGATAAACTCAATTTCTGCGACGACGAGCAGTTCCAATCAAAGGAGAGGGAGCTGAAGGACGAGCTCAAGCAGATCGTGGGGCCATACAACTCTCTGGAAGACTCCAAGGCGAACCTGTTCAACGAACACACGTTTTTCCAAAACGACGAAGCAGGCCAGCTCAAGGACGAATTCAGAGAGAGATTCGTGAACGTTTCCAGAGTGATGGATTGTGTTCACTGCGACAGATGTCGGCTGTGGGGAAAAGTCCAGACCACGGGATACGGAACAGCCCTAAAGATTCTCTTTGACTTGAACGACCACGACTCCTTAAGCCAGGACTTCCAGATCTCCAAAATTGAGCTCATAGCACTGGTTAATACGTTCGACAGACTATCGAAGGGCGTGGCGGCTGTCAGCAACTTCAAAACGATGTACGATATCGCGATGAAAGAGGAGGAGGACGGTTCTGTCACCACTTCCGTGGACCCAATGGGTGCACCGTTCTCTGCAAACCCGAATTTCGGCGTTGGAGAGACGTCCAAACCGTTCACAGACATGAAATTTCCTCCGGCTCGTACCGGAAAAGGACTTTGGGAGATCTTCAAACAGGAGCTACGCAACGTGATCGATGCTCTGTTTTTCGTTCTGAGGAGCTACAAGGTTTTCCCGAAAATTGTTTACAACTGGATCCTGGTCCGCTTGGTTTACTACTGGAACACATTTGTGGGCCACGTTCACGAAGATTTTGATGTTAATAGGTTATATAAACTAGATTTATAGCTCTGTGCGTATATCTATTCCTTTTTTTGCGCTTTTTCATCGAACAGCTTTTTGGCTTTGGAGATCTCGCGGTCCATTTTCTGCAAGTCGTGTATTCTCGCCAGTTTGATCGGGTCCCTGCGCAGCACAAACTTGACGTCGTCGATCTTGAGTCTGTTCCTCCCGTGGGCCAGCCGCGAGTGGTTAGCAGCAACTATGAGGTCAATCATATATGTTGTCAGGACGTCCTCCAGTGTTTGTATTGTTTCGTAGTTGGGCGACTGCGAGTCGCCAAATGCGTATAGCAGCGCCTTTAAATCGTTGCTGAACAATCGCTGCCGGTTTCTGTAGGCTTTGGGGCGGTATGTGGAAGACATGATAAAGAGACAAGAAAAATACCTAAAAATATTAATACATAAAAAACACCAACTATCTGAAAATATTTGACACCAAAATCACCTTCTTTGTTCATGAACAATAAATCAGACTCCATTCTCAGCGCTGAGGAAATTAAAACCAGAATAGGCGCTGGAGACGTTTTGGTGGTATATGATGGCTGTGTTCTGAAGCTCAACAAGTGGATCAGCATTCATCCTGGTGGAGACAAGGCAGTCCACCATATGGTAGGACGAGATGCCACTGACGAGATGAACGCGTACCACGCCGACCAAACGATATCTACGTTCAAGAGATTCAAGATCGGACGCATACAAGAGCCCTGGGTCAACTTGATCCCTCCGATCCAGGGAGGTCGTTACACAAAATCGGGTGATATTTCTCTGGCCGGGGAGATGCCAGCCATAGTGCAACCCAAGTTTGAGCCTGGGTTTATTCCTACATCTGCGACCATAAAGGTCCAGAAGGACTGCATAAGAGACCCTCGGGTCATAATTGACCAATTCGACGATGAGCTGGTCAAAGAAGATTTGGAAACGTGGCCCTCTTTGGACTACGAAACCCAAAGGACGATCTCACAGAAATTCAACGAGTTGCACGATAAAGTCAAACAGGCAGGACTATATCAATGCCGCTATGTTGAGTACCTCAAACAATTTTGCATCAACGCCAGTCTCTTCCTGTACTTCCTGATATTTCTCAAGCTGAAATGGTATTTTTGGAGTGCAGTTAGCATTGGTCTTTGCTGGCAACAACTCACGTTCATTGCGCACGACGCCGGCCACTTGGCGATAACACATAACTATATTATTGATAACTTTCTTGGGATCTTGGTTGCGGACTGGATGGGAGGACTTTCGCTGGGCTGGTGGAAAAGAAACCACAACGTGCACCATTTAGTGACCAACGACCCTGTTCACGACCCGGATATCCAGCATTTGCCGTTTTTTGCCGTGAGTTCCAGGCTCCTGGGAAACGTGTACTCCACATACTACGAAAAGATCTTGTGGTTCGACAGCTTTGCGAAAGTTCTGGTGCAGTTCCAAAATAAGCTATACTATCCAATATTATGTTTTGGACGCTTCAATCTCTACCGTCTCTCGTGGGAGTACTTATTGACCGGAAAGAGTCCCAGAGGAAAAGCTTGGTGGTTGTGGTACTTTGAGATTGCAGGCCTCTCCTTCTTTTTCTACTGGTTTTTCTACTTGTTGGTTGGGTCAATGGACAGCTGGTCAACAAGAATCCAGTATGTTCTTGTTTCACACATAACTACTATGATTGTGCATGTGCAAATAACACTCAGTCACTTTGCCATGTCTACGTCCGATCTGGGGGCCTCGGAATCTTTTCCCGCACGCCAGCTGAGAACTACCATGGACGTTGATTGTCCAGAATGGTTCGATTTCTTCCATGGAGGACTACAGTTCCAGGCTATTCACCATCTGTTTCCAAGAATGCCTCGGCACAATTTCCGTAGAGCGCAGGAGCTTGTTCTTGCGTTTTGCGAGGAAACGGGGTTGAAGTACTCGATATACGGATTCGTGGACGGTAATAACAAAGTTCTTCTCAAGATGGAGGACATTGGAAAGCAAGTCAAGATCTTGAAGGCCTGTCTGAATAGCATGGCTTTGGAGGCAACAGAGAATAAAAACATTTACGAGAAACGGGTGCATCAGGCAATAACAGAAACCAAAGTTTTATAGGATTATATTAATGAATCATATTGGTTTGCTGGAGTGGTAGACCTCGACCAATCGATTTGTGAGTTCTGAGAGGATTGTGCGGGAAATGGAGACACAGAATGGGGAGAAGCCACTCTAGTAGCTTTCATCGGCTGCATAATCGAATACACAGTAGACGACTGAGAGGTAGCACCAAATGTCAACGGACTAGAAGAGTTATGCATGGAAGACGATGCTGGGGTTGGAGCTGGGGATGCAATGGATGATGTAGTTTTCAGAGGTTGTTTCGGCTGCATAACAGACATCGGGACTTGACTGTTTTGTTGAGCGGGAGTCCACTGTTTTTTAGGCTCCAGACGAAGAGGAGTCGATTTCGCGGTGATCGGGAGAGTCGATGCGGTCACGGTCTGCGGTTTCTCAAATGTTCCCGTTGTGTTCATTTTCGGGGCGTTGCTAACGACACTGTTTTCGTTGCCTAGTTCGGAGGTATCCAGTTTCAGTTTGTCCATGATGCACTTCTTCAGGAATCTTTCGATTTCAGAGATCACACGAAAAACATGGTCGAAATCACTTTTCGTCTGCACAAAATTGCTGAGCTTCCAGAGCTCCAAGAAAATCGAGTTGCGAATGAGCTCGGAGACCTCCACCTCGTTCTTCGAGACAGAAATCGTTGGAGGAGAGTTGTTGAGTTTCAGAAAGACCGTCTCGTACAGTCTCACCATGTTCATCAACAGGTTGGAGTTTTTAAAGTTGGAAGCATGGGTGTTTTGTATCAATGGCAGCAGTTTCTCCACTATGATGTAGTTGTCTATGTTTTTGTCCTTCATACCACTTATCATCAAAATAAAGGCATTGATAGTATGGTTCTTAATTTTGAGAGAACTCGTAGTGGTGAACAGCTTGCAAACAGCAGGAAAAATCTGAGTGGTGATTATCGAATAGTTCTGGAACTTGAGAAACAGTGGAAGACAAGACAGCACTTTCTCCTGTAAATGCACAGTATTGGGATCGTTGTTCACGGTCATAGATCTCTCAAAAAGCTTGTTCAACAGTTTCTGGAACTGGGTGGTATTTTTTGACGTCAGTTCCTGGTCATTGGCACCGAGTTTCTGTCGAATTGTATCTAAATGTGATATCAGCAGCAGCTCGTAGTTGGGAATGTTTTTCTCGTTGAGGATGCGGTTGAGAAGTGGGAATATTTTGTCAGCAAACGTCAACTGTGACAGCTGTTGACTCAATACTAAGAGATTCTGGGCACACAGAATGATGCATTTTTCGTCCTGTTCTTCAAGGGTTTTCAGCGAAACCAAGGGAGTTATCATGTCAGAAAGAACAGGGATGAATTTATTCATGAGCAAAGCTCGAGGGAAGTTTGGAAGCTCTGTGGTGAGATCCTGCAGAAAATCGAGTTTGTCCTGTTGCTGCAACGTTGGGAACTCATCCAAGACGTTGAGGATTTTGATCAAGTTGTTGTTGAAGATCTTGGAGCCAATCAGGTCGTCGACTGTTATTGGATTATTGAACGTGAGAACATCTTTATTCGACTCCTGGGTCTCTGTGAGAAGTCGGACAAAAATGTCGATGTAGTTCCTCGGAATGTTAGAGAAGCTGGCATGGTTGTGCAAGTTCGGAGAGCCCAAAACCTTTTTCAGCTTGTTGACAGCTCTCTCATAGTCCATCAAGCTGGAATTTGAGCATTCCAACAGATGAGAGCCCTGATTAAATAAATAGTACACAAGACAGCCAATGGAAAAAAGATCGTTGATGTAATCCACGTTGTGCCGGGTCAACAGATTGGGTGAGCAATACCTGAACTCCAAACTCAGGAAAGACGGAAGTCGCGTGTCTATGGGGTCGATGTACTTTTCTATAACTGAATTTTCCAGTGTCTCAATAAATTGCATCCCCGAGATCTTCCAGTCGAAATTCTCGGTAATGAAAATAGACGACGGGCTCAAATTCATATGAACAGTGTGTACACTCTGGTGGAGGAACTTCAGCCCAGAAGCTACCTGCAACAGTCCTTTGGTGATAATGATCTCGTCAAGGTCGGTCTTGTCCAAGGTGGCCAGATCATCGACAACGTATTCCGTGACGAACAGCATTCTGCTTTTGTGGTCCTCCAGGGGCTCGATAACGGTAAGAAAGTTCGGGTGTTTGAATTTTGCCAGGTTCGCAATGTAGCAGCGGATCGCCGAACACACGTCATCCATCAAAAGAGTCTTGTTGGACCTGTTCATGACTCCATTGGCCAACAACCTGGCTTCCATGTCCTTCTTGCTGAACTGCCAGACTGAGCATTTTTTCTTGGTGGTTCGGTGTTTGGCAGGATATATCGTCCATGTCTGATTGGAAACAAACAAAGGGTTGGTGGAAACAGAATAATTGGACTCGATTCCGGTCCCCTTAAAAACCTTAAACATGGAGAATTAAAGATGAAGACGGAAAACAAAAATATTTATTAATTTTGGATTACTAAACTATCACACATTTATCTTGCTTGTGGGTCTTTTCGTGCTTGGCTCCATGTTTGCCTTTCAAAAGCTCCTTATCGCGCAGCTTATCTTGACGAGCCCGTTCGTTCCGGTATTCTCGCTGGATATCACGGGCCAATTGCTCGTCCTCCTCACTTTGTAGCCGTGCTGCCAGTTCTTCGTCCGCACCGCCGTCCGGAGCCAGCGCAGGTTCTTGCTCGCTCTTCACGGGCTGGCTCTCAAAAAACCCGTTCAGCAGCTCGTCCTCCGAACCCTTGAGCGTCTTCAGCTCTTCCCAAACGATATCACCCCCGTAGCCCTCGTCGTTGGCCAACAAGTAGAGTTGGTTGTCAAGCTTGTATAGAGTGTTGAAATGGTCGTTGCGGAAAAATATCACAAACTGGTTGTTGCTGAAAATCGAGTCCTCAGTCTTGAGACTCTGCAGTCCCAACTCAGTCAATTGGGTCTTGTTCTCCGTCCAAAAGTCTCTATATTTGGTGTACTTCTCGAGCATCTCGCGTTGCGGCTCCTCAACACTCAGATTGGAAATCTCCTCCGTGGACATTTTCTCCAACGAGACCTCTTTGAATTGGTCCAAAACGCTGATCATGAAGTCCTGAATCTCGTCGAACGTGTTGTACTCCATCCACGGCTCTTTGACCAGACACCCGTGCACCAGCTTTAGACAGAAGAGGTCAAGCAGCTGCTGGATGCTGGAGGTGTGCTCTTCGAAGTCGGTCACCAGCGGGTTGTCGAGCCGGATGTTGAGGTTGAGTCCCGTGCCGAGGTGTGGCAGAACGTTGAGAATTGGACCGATGTCGACTGAATTTTCCTCGGCTTCATTTAGCGAGAGCATTAGATGGGTCAATCCGTTGAGCAGCGTGGTGAAGCTGAGTTCTCGGGAAAGCAGCATTTTCTTGAGCGGCACGAGCAGGCTTGGAGGCACACACTGAGTTGGTTTTTCGGGCTTGGACGTCTTTGTCCCCACGGTGTTCCATTCTTCGTTCGACGTTTCGCTGGAGAGTATCAGCGTGTTGACCAGCGAGATAATGAAGCAGGGACCGTTTTGGTTCTGTAGAAGCACATTGTTCATGTGGTATTCACCCATCCAGTCTCTCCATTGTATAGTTTTGGTTCTGAATTTCAACTCTTGCATCCTAAATTAATTAATTTGACAGAAAATTGTGGGGCGCGGTACGCTTTAATAATTCGAATTATAGGAAATGGTGCTGCTAAATAATAGGACTGGGAGACTCACAGATAGGCGGAGCTTGTTGTATCTCTAATAATTAAGCTTATGACATGATTACCAGCAATGGTATCTTGGCACAATGCGTCTGGCCACGATAGTTTCCAATTGAGAAATGCAGACGCACGTTTAAGGAACAAAGTATATAAACGTTACGGGGGGGGATTGTTAAAAGTCAGACGAAAAATGTCCCACGAACGGTCCCCGCAGAATCTATGCGGTGGAAAAATATTTCACAAAAATAATATCGATAATGTTCAGGTCAGTGAGGTTTTTTCTCTCGCGGGCTCCCAGGGCCAACCAGATACCCTCATCTGGCTCACTGCAATTGACGAGATATTTTAGTTTCTCACGTTGCTCGGCCCAGACCGAGCTCTCAACAGAAACCCCCGCTTCCGTGTTGGACCTTCAGTCCCAGGTGATCGATCGACTGAAGCAGATAAGCACGGTTCCCGTTCCGAAATCGAATTTCCCCTACAAGGAGGCGTCGAACAGGTCGAAAAGAGCGTTTTTGCCCCGGACAAATATGGCTGACGAGGCAGAGCTCAACAGGTACATCTACGAACTGACAAATTACAGCTACAGTGGCGAGAGCTATAGAGCCACCGAATCAATCATCCAGGAAATTCTCAAAACATATCCCGAGCAATTGACCAAACAGTCGTGGCTGGACGTGGCGAGCCATTTCAGTTTTTACAACCAGTTGGATGGCCTGGACGAAGTGATACATATGATGGAAAAGAGCACTCCGTTTCGTAAGGACATTGATTTCTACAACGTTTCATTGGCATACTCCGTTGGGCCCACCAACTATGAGCGTCGGCTGATGCTTTTGGACGAGTGTCTGCAGAAGGGACTGACCGCAAACGCCAACACCTGGTATTATATTTTCCGTGCACTAAAATCTAGCGTATACAGATCCCAGCTTCTAGACCTAATGAAAGAATACCAGATCAGTACGGTTCCGGTTTTCAAGAGTGCTGTGAGCACAATGGCCGACACATGCGGATACAACGAGCTCTGGAACTTCTGCAAGGCCAACGGCTACCACATGTACGACCTGGACACGTATCTGATGAATAGATTATGTCAAGCACATCTAAATGAAGACCATGTCGTCAAGGCCTTTCAGCTGGTGAGAAGATTGGGTTCAGCTCACAATGTGCAGCCAAATATAGGAACGTTTTCGGTGTTCAACAGGTACTACATTAAACGCAAGGAACTGTACAATTGCGTTGCTTTCTGCAATAAATTCCAGTACACTTTCAGAAAGAAGGTGACACACATCATGGCGTTTGACATGATCAACGACTACCTGTGCACTTGTCCTTATTTTGATGAATGGCCGCAACTCACAAGATACTTGGTTTACATCTTGACCAACAATACCACGCAAACGAACTACCTGCAGGACCGTCATTTCAAGCTTCTTGCAAACTACGCGAGAATGAACGGGCTGCTTTCGTTTAAGGCTCGCCAAACCGAGGACGCGGACATTGTGTTCGGAACCAAGATGATGAGGACGCTCCGTTGGGAATCTGGACGGATCCCAAAGAGTCTCTACGACAACCCCCCTGAATTTGTCGACCTTGGCGAACGCATCAGCGGCATCTCGCAGGACGTTGAATTTTATCCATCAGATGTATTAGGTAATAATTAGTTAGCAATATAGAACATGAAAGTGCTAGAAGAGCAATCTGTCTGTGTCATAAAATGTATCATATTAACCTTGTTTGACGCGCTTTATCTCTTCTGTAGCTGGAGAGCTCTCCTTTCTCTTTTTGCCAGAAGAAGAGCTGGCACGCGAGGACGTGGAGTCAGTAAGATCTCTGGACTCCGGATGTGGTGTGAAGTATGCCTCATTAAAGTTTTCGTCGGTGGCTAGCGACGGCTCAAGGCCACCATTGGGAGTCTGAGGAAGTAGGAAGTCGTCCATTCTAAAGTCATCCATAAGTGGTTGGTTGGCGTAGTTGTCATCGGCGTTCTTACCATTCGTTAATTTGGAGATCCAGTCATTAATTTGTCGAATAGAACTCTGTTGTTTGTTGAGTTGTTGATTGATGTTTCCAATCAAATAGTCGGAAGGGGTGGCCGAACTTTGTTCCTGAGGTAATTGTGTTGCACCGGGCATTGTAGATGGAGTAGGGGGCAAGGACTGGGGAAGTGGACTTGGCACCGCACTTGGAATGGTACCCACGTATTGGTTTGAGGTAGTACCCTGAGGCCCCTGAGGCCCCTGAGGCCCCTGAGAAACTTGGGGCCCCTGCGGTCTATTAGACCCTGTATGCATTGGAGGCGGTCCACTAATTTCTGGGAAGTAGGCTCGCGGGGAGTTCATCATGGAAGGAGATTGATAGTTGGACATTTGCGGATGCACTTGAGGTGTTCCTTGCATCTGATACTGGTCAACGTTTCTATTTTCTGGTCCTCTTCTAATCTCCTGGATTGGAGAGTCACTAACCTCCGATCCAGATTGCAGACTTCGACTGCGGGATGTTTCGCTGGATTGCGACATTCTATTATCGTGCGCCCTGTTTGTCAACATCAACCGGCCGTTTTGATTCGGAGCTTGGTAGTACTGCTGATCGTGAGGATGCAGCTGTTGTTGCATTCCGTAGTCGGTTCCATGTTGGTTATGTGTTTGGGGAGGATTGCGCATATCTCTTCGAGTGGCCATTTCCAATAACTCGTTTGTAGGAGCTCCTTGGCTGTCCAGGAATTTCGATGAGCCACCGTAAAGGGTAGCCAAAAACCGGAGAATCTTATCCAGCGTTTCTGATTGAGCCTTGTGTCTTTCACGAGCCATGTAATTTTCTTTCCACAACAATTCGTTGTCTTGAACCAACCTTCGAAGATCGTCTGCTATCATACGCTGTTTTTGTTTCAAAGATTCTAGTTCCATCAACAAGGTGTTCATGTCAACCTCCTCTTCGTCGTCCTTAGAGGACCTGTTTCTAACAATATTATCAAGCAGATTTTCCTTTCCTCTGACAAAGTTGGGGTTTTCAAATTGCCACACTTCTTCTCCCTGCGCAAGGGATCCAGAATTGACGTCCTGTATTTTGTGCCAACCGTACATGTTAAGCTGTCTGACGAACGAGGCAAAATTGTTGTGCTTGAAATACTTTGGCAAAACGTGTCTCATGAAGCTCTCCCGGTCACTCACTTGGAAGGCTTTGCCGTCTGGCAACCACGAAATGTACTTGGTATTCTGAGGATCGTTCACCATGTTCCATAATTTCATCACAAATGCAGGTCTTTTCGCAGGTCCCGAGTTTTGGTTTTGAAGCTTTTTAGGTTTCGGTTTCTTAAATGTTCCATTCTTGCCGCTCGCGGCACTTGGAGGTGCATCCAATGGGGGGTTATCATAGTAGGTCACTGGAGGAAGATGGTTATACCTAGAAACCATATAGTTATTCCCCGGTATAGTGTTTGTATAGTTATTCATGGAACGAGGATCGGATTTCATAGGAAGCGAGGGGTGGGGTGAGGTGATTATAGGACTTGGCGCAAATTGGCCAGTTGAGCTCGAACCTTCTGCTAACTGCGGTATATCGGATGTGGGAAAAGGATACAAGCCACCATTTGGATCTGCTGTAGCAATCGGAGTGGTTCCAGTTGCGGTGTTGATAGGATCCAGGAGCTCGGATTCTGGCATGTTGGCGATTTGAGATTCAAGACTTTCTGGCCCCTCTTTATCCACAAGCTCTTCAATCTGGGAGGAAGCCGGAATGTGGTCCAGCACATCGCTTTGGTTGGGGTTTGGTCGGAAGGCCCCCATCTGTGTACTGCTAAAAGAGTCTCGAGGTGGATGTTATACTATCAAGCATTCGTTACCCGGCCACGGTGTATAAATCTTCAAATGTTCAGCTCTGTCACGCGAAAATCAATCGAGCTAGACACTGGCAACGGCTCTGTTAACGCAGAAAGGAAAGGGGAACGACTAATAAACAATTGCAACGGGGCGTCGAGCAAAACGAAAATCAGTCAAGTTACTAAAGTTGTGCAAAACTGGGAAAGGAAATTTTGCTAGAACCTTCTCCAGGTGCGAGGGTGTGAAGGCGGCGCTGGCGAATTACGGCAGAAACTGCCCCACGGCTGCCATGCTGGTGTACGGGTGTTTATTCTTATCTACATAGGCCCGCAGGCTCACGAGAGCCCGCCGGGAACGACTTTGAACGAGAGGATGTCGTTTTTGCCGACATCCACGGGGTCGTCCATGCTGATTCTTTTTCCGTCCACTCCCTCGATGGCTGCAATGGTCACCTCGCCCATGATTTGTCGTGCCACCTTTGCTACGCTGGTTCCTTTCTTGATGAGGGTGCAGTCTCTAAACACGCTTGATCCCGAGTTCCCTGTGAACGTCTGGATATTTCTGACGGTAAAGACAGGCACCAGGTCCAGCACGTGTGCTGCCTCCTGCAAAACCTGTACCACTCCCGTGGACCCGAATCTGAAAAGCACAAGGTCCCTGATTGTCTCTATTCTCTGTATCAATTTCTCGTCCAACGGTTTCAGGCCGCTCTCAGGACCCAAATCTTGCAACGTGTCTATGAATTCTGTCCCCTCCTCGTATTTTATGTAGTTTTGTTTGGCCAGCTTTCTGAGAAACACCTCGGTGATGGCACTGGTCAAAACTGCCCTGGTATCGGGGTATTTCAGCAGGATCTTGCTCACGTTCTTGTCCGCGTCGGGGTGGTCGATCTTGTTGAGTGCCAGAACCGTAGGGAACTTGAACATCATGAAATGCTTGACCACCACCGTTATCCAGTGGTCGTCCCACTGATCCAGCGGCGGCAGATTCTCGATCGAGTCCACGGCCCGCGCAATCAGACTCGCCGTGGCTCCGTATCCTCCAAACTGTGCTCGAAGAGTCTCCACCACCGAGCTCTTGGTAGCGGTGTGTCTTCTGACGATGGATCCCCATCTCTTCTTGAGATTCGTCTCGATCCAGAGCCGGATCTCGTCCTGCAGCCACTCGACGTCCTTGACGGGATCGTACCCCCTCGTGGTCTTGCCCTCAGCGTCGGTCGTTCCAGAAACATCAACAACGTGGATCAGAGCGTCTGCCTGTCTCAGGTCGTCCAAGAACTTGTTTCCCAGACCCAGTCCCTGAGACGCTCCGGGAATCAAGCCTGCAACGTCCAGCAGCTCAACAGGAACATGGCGCTTGCCGTCTGTGCACCAGCCGTAGTTCGGTTTGCACAGATCTTGCTTGCCAAAACGGGCACACGCACAGTCCACCTGGAGATACCCCGTTGCGCGGTTCGGATCGATCGTAGTGAACGGAAACGAGCCGATTTTGGCATTTGCATCTGTCAGCGAGTTGAGCGTCGTGGATTTCCCGCTCGACGGCTTGCCAACAATGCCTATCAAAGGATCTCTGGGCATGACAAAGAATAAAATAATGAAATATTTATTCAGCTTGGGACCCGCATTTTCCCTGACAGAAAAATAGACATTTAATTTGTGCTTGTCTTCTAAATAATTACCATGACTACTTTGATTTCGTTCCATTCGTTGTCAATTGACGAGAAAGTCCGCCAGATCGACTCAATCAAGCTGGCTGTTCTGGGCAACGACCAGGAGAAATTGAAACTGCGCCGCAATTTCGAGGTTCTGCGGCACATTCTCCTGACAGAGACTAACAAGACTCTGCTTAGGGACACCGCTGTAATTGTGCAGTCGTTCAGCTACTTGCAGTCGAACGTGGAGTTTCTGTCTCAGAACAGCATTTTTGACGTGCTGGTGAAAAGCACGGTGCGGTTCCCGCGGGTCCTGGCCGAGATAAATATCCGAACCCTGATAGATTTGCTCTCCTCCAACTCGTTATCAGAAATATCGGTCGCCGGGAAAGAGTACGGCGAATTTGTTGGTGTTCTGCGCAACATTCTGCGGGATCCGGCGTCCAGCGACTCGTTGCTCTTTAACACGTACTTGCTGATCCCCTTCATCAAGAACACAGAACTGCTGCCCTCGCTGTACGGCCCGCTGATGAAACGGATATCCGTGGTGATCTCGCCGGTGTTC
The DNA here is from genome assembly GCA_030674565.1 of Ogataea thermomethanolica. Classification (NCBI taxonomy): domain Eukaryota; kingdom Fungi; phylum Ascomycota; class Pichiomycetes; order Pichiales; family Pichiaceae; genus Ogataea; species Ogataea thermomethanolica. Next base: position 208,905 of record JAKTYW010000003.1, read on the forward strand.
ACGAACCTGCTAGACCTCAATTGCCCTGCCGGCAACTACCGACCGCTGCGCCAGTTCATCGAGGCCCTCGAGCTGCCCCAGATTGCCAACGAGTCGTTCTACGAGCCTCTGTGCAACGATCTGAGTCCGCCGTTGTACGCCCTCGCACACCTGCTTTCGACCGACCAGTGTTCCGGGCTGAAACTCCCCACGCCGCTCTACTTTGTGCTCACCGCGTTGCTGGGATGCTACAACCTGCACATCAAGCTGAGCAGCCTCAACGTGCTGGTGCAGTATACTAAAAAATACGTCCACAGCACCAAGGAGAAATCAGCCAATTTCGTCAAGCTCATGGACTGTCTCATCAACGTGATCAGCCGCACCAAGGACGTGCAGAAACTGCATTACACTCTGTACTCGAACTACAAAATCCCCCGCACAATGTCGCCGCTGTATCTGCTGTCGCAGATCGCAGAGGAGGACCCTGCAAACAGCGAGTATCTCGTGGAGGTGAATTTTTTCGACACCATAGCGGGCATCATCACGTCGAACTACTCGCCGGAAGACACGTACGTGGACGAAGACACGCTGTACAAGATCTCGGACTCGCTGCTGATCATGAGCTGCATCGGCGGCCTCAGAGAGGACTACCGCGAGCTGATCACCAAGTACGACATCGCGCCTGTGATTCTGGACTCCATTTCGCGCCACTCGCAGATCTATGCCGAGATGGCCGAGCACAAGAGCGTGACCATAGACCTAGGCGTTCTGAAGCTGTCGAACCGGATCACGCTGTCGGGGTGCTATCTCTTGCGGTCGCTGTCGCGGTCGGCGAGTCTGCTGCGCACGTACCTGGTGGACCTGAAGCTGGTGCGCAAGCTGGTGGACATCCTGCACATTTCGGACGAGACCATCGAGCTGTGTCCCGAGGACGTGCGTCTTGACGAGATCCGTCTGAAATCGGTCATTCTGGGCATCGTGTCAAACTCGATTGTGGAGTTTTCTGCGGTCAAAAAGGAGCTCGACTCCGAGGAGCTGGCGCATCTGCTGCACAAGTTCATCTACGAGTCCAAGTACGACACGCTGCGCATGAACTCGCTGTGGGTGATTAAGAACTCGCTCTTTGGCGGGAACCGCGAGTCCAAGGAGAACTTCCAGACCACCGTGACGCTGGACAAGATCTTCGAACTGTGCGGCGACAGCAACGAGCGCATCCAGGAGCACTCGTTCGACATTCTACGGAACCTTGCGGTGGGCCACTTCAACTACGCCAACAAGATCGTGGCCAGCTTCCCGGACTCGCCCGTGGCGAAGCGCAGTGGCCAGGCCTCATTTCTGGACTTTCTGCTTGTGCATCTGAGTGCCACGAAAAACACAGACGTCATAGTGGCCATCATCTACGTGGTGGTGCATCTGGCGGCCTCGAACGAGACAAACCGGTCACTGATCATGTGCAACGAGGGCCTGCTGCGCAAGCTCGTGCAGTTTCTGGACTACTCCGAGTCCGCTCCGGACGACGAGGACCAGTGGAAGATCCGTCTGAGCGTGGTCTGGGCCGTGCTGAACCTCAGCTGGCGAGAGGAGACCACGGGCTCCGACAACGAGGACGACCCCGACAACACAGAGGACATGGAGGTGGACTCGGGCGAGATGTCGGAGTTCCGCAAGTACCTGGTGCCCAAGAACCGCGCGCTGCGTCTGATCGAGGTCGGGTTCTACGACGCCATACGCACGCTCAACAGCCACTGCACGATCTCCGACTTCAAGGAGCGCGCCCGCATGGCCATCTTCAACCTGGTTCTGTACGACACCAAATCCCGGCAGTGAGTGCTGTCTGAGGTGTGTTTCACGTTGAAACACGTTTCTCGCTGTGCTGTGGCCTGTGCGGGAGCACCTTTGCGTTCCCGATCGGGTAAGCCGAGATCTGGCACTAAAAAAAAAATAGCCGGGAATTCCCAATCGGGGCGTGAAAGGACCATGTTCGAAATTGCGATGTCTCATATTCCGAAACACCAGCCAGCTCGAGACACTATATAAAGCTGGCCAAAACATGATGGGTCGTCAATCATGAGATCCTCTTCACTCGTTACATTTGCCTGTCTTGCAGCCTCGTGCTTGGCCCAAGAATACACCACACTCACTTCAAAAGCCTGCTACCTGGGCGGTCTTCTGTGCAAGACCACCACAGACTACGGCTCTGTCACCACAGTGACCGCCGAGAGGGCCACCGTGACCACCTGGACCCCTGTGACGTACGTTCCGACCCTGGTGACCATCGACGGCACCGAGACCTGGCAGCAGCTCAGCTACTCTACCTCGGTCAACGACTATGGCCAGTCCACCGTGGTCGTCACCTACTGCGACATCAGCGGCACCACGACCACGTCCAGCACCAGCCGTGTGACGTCGCTTGTGTCCTGCGACCAGCCGTTCACGGAGACCCAAGTGCTAACCACCGAGTCCACGGGGTCGGACGGCAGCCTCACCACGGTGACTGCCACCACGACATATGTCACATCTCGCGCGTGTCCAACGACGCTAACCTGCGAGCTGTGCGAGAAGAGCAGTTCATCAAGCACAAGTTCGACTACGAGTTCCACAAGTACTGCTAGTACCAGTACCATTAGTACCACTAGTACCACTAGTTCCAGCTCAACTAGTTCTACGATCTCCACCAGCTCCTCAAGTTCAACTAGTTCTTCAAGTTCTTCAAGTTCTTCAAGTTCTTCAAGTTCCTCAAGTTCTGCCAGCTCAACTAGTTCTTCCAGCTCAACTAGTTCCACCACTTCAACCAGTTCAGTTAGTTCGGTTAGTTCCACTACTTCTTCAACCTCTTCCACCAGCTCAACCCCCACAAGCTCCTCTGTTAGCTCTACAGTGAGTACCTCGTCATTCGAATCGAGTTCCTCATCGACCACTCTGTCGTCGTCAACCACTCTGTCTTCGTCTACAAGCTCTTTTAGCAGCTCAACGCCGACTACCACATCGAGTACTACTTCATCGACTACTTCATCGACTACTCCATCGACTACTCCATCGACTACTGCTTCATCGACATCCACTTCCTTGTCCTCGTCGTCGTCGTCCACCTCGTCCACCTCGTCCACCCCTTCCAGCTCTTACACTCCATCTACTTCCTCCACTTCATCTACATCTTCCACCACCCCATCTACTTCCTCCACCTCCTCCACTTCCTCCACTCCGTCTGGATCAACTATCCTGTCCACTTCTCGTTACTCCTGCAACGTGCCATTCACCAGCGTGATCACCTCCGTGTCTGGTCAGGTCACCTTTGAAACAACAGTCACCACCATGTCCCTCTGTCCAGAAGTCACCACGTACTCACAGAGCACCATCACAAGCACCGTTTGCACCGAATGCGACAAAGGGATCCCGGTCGACTCCGTCACCACCCCAGAGGAGGTCACAAGCACCTGGGAAACCGTCTACGATAGCTCGACCACAACAGAAACCGTCTGCACCAGATGCACAGAGTCCACAGAGTCCACGTCTACAGAATCCACAACGTCCACAGAGACCACGTCGATGGAGTCTATCACTTCCATGGAGTCCACCACGTCTTCGGAGACTCTTGTCTCAAGCGACACAACTGTATTCAGTCTCACAACTGACTATGTGACAACATGCACAGAGTCAAACGGCTCGTCCTTGGCAGAAACGAGCAAAGAGATACCTACAGATTCCACTACATCTGTTCCTACATCTACATCCAGCGCCTCCTCTTCCACTTCAATCTCCACCTCAATTTCCACCTTAATTTCCACCTCCATCACCACTTCCAGCTCTACAATTACTTCCACAGTTACAGAGACCCATATCTCCTCCTCGACTGTTGAATCCACCGTGGAAACAACGTTAACTGACTACACCACCGAGTGTCCGGAGTCGAGCACTCTGGAGAGTTCCAGTGCCAGTGCAACCACCAGTGCAACCACCACCAGTGTCACTGCCACCACCACATACAGCTCTACAACCTCCACGACGACCTCCCCTACAACCTCCTCTACAATCTCCTCCACCTCCACGCTCGCGTCCACAGAGTTCACTCCCTCCACCGTCTCCACTGTGGTGACCTCCTCCACGCCCTACAGCTCCTCGGTTGCTCTCGTGTCCATCTATCCTGCCGAGGCTGCGTCTCGCAGCTTCTCATCTCTCCTGTTTGTTTTGCTTTTCGTTCCATTCGTATAATCTATATAATGCAATAGCTACTATTCACTTTCAATTTCCATCAGCTCGTCCCCATCGTCGCTGGAGTCGTCGCCCTGCTTCAGATCCTCAGCAATCATGTCGAGGTCCCGTTTGTTGTCCTCGCCAATGAACTTGAGGTGGCGCGTCGGCTTGTTGATTGGGGTCTGGAATACCGACTTCTGTGGCAGCGGCTCGTTCAGGAGTCGCTTGTTCGTGACATGCACGTTGCTCTCCAGGGCCTTGTTGAGAAGGTCCAGCGCAATGGGGTCGTTCGGCTGGATAGAAAGCGCAATGTGGAGCGTCTCGATCGCCTTGGATATCTTCACCATCTTCAGCTGGATCAGCCCAATGGCCGAGTAGATGTTGACGTCCTTGCGAGAGATGCGCAGAACCTTGTTGAAATGCGCCAGCGATTTGTCCAGCAGGTTCAGCCGTCTGTACACGTGACCCAGGTTGCAATGGATCGAGGACCACGCCTTGGCGTTCGAGTCCAGACTGCTGGCAGCAGTGAGGGCTTTCAGGAAAAAGCCTTCCGCCTTGCTGAGCTGCGACCGGCGATAGAAAAGCACCCCCAGCTCGTTCAGTAGCAGCGGGTCTGTCGGACACATGGAGAACGACGACATCAAGTACTCTTGCGAAAGAGTCAAATTATTCATCTGCAAATACTGCATGCCTAGAAACAGGTTAGGAAGATGGATTCCGGGGAACAGCCGCGACGCAGTGGCGTATGCGCTGATGGCCTGCTCGTGCTCGCCCTCCGCAGCAAACGTGTGTGAGAATCCTATCCAGGCGGGGCCGAAGTTGGGGTTGATCATGGAGGCCTTGGAGAAAAACACCCGCGCTTCGTTGGTCTTCTTGATGGAAAAGTAGTAGATTCCTATGGCCAGCCACGTGATGTGGTGGTTGGGGTAGTTTTCTGCGAGCTTGTGCGCCATCAGGAAAAGTCGGTTTTTTCCCCCGAGCTCGTGCAGACAACTCAGGTAGTTGGGCAGAACAGACAGGTTCAGCTCATCCCGGCGAATGATTTTCTCGCACAGATCCAGACACTGCTGGAACTTGCACTGGATGAACAGCAGGTCGGCCCGGCTCAGGAGCACGTCCAGGTTTTCTCCCAGACTGTACTCCTCCTTGAGTCGCTGTTCGGCCTCCTCGAAAGTGGCCACGTTTTTGTACTTGTTTAGTCTTGTTGTGTATAGCAATTTCACCAGCTCGTTGTTGTTGTCGGCGTCGTCAAAATTTAGCAGGCACAGAAGCTCCCATTCCTCATCCGGAGACATGAGATGGTTGTTGATGAGCTCGTTGAAGGCCTCAAAACACTTCACGTCCACCAAAACCGCTTCTTTGTAGCACTCTTTGGCTCTGTCAAAATTATTCTGCTTGCTGTACGTCAGGCCTCGCAGATAGCACATCGAGGCCTCGAGTTTCACGCCGCCGTCGGGGTTCTTAACGGAGTGGTCTGTTTTGAACGGATTCACCTCTCCGATCACGTCCAGAGCCTCGTCGTACTTCTCCAGTTTGACAAGACACAGGCCAGACAGGTAGCGGCAGGACACAGACTCCTCGAACCTGGACCCTGCGAGAAGATTGCGCGCAATCTGGAAGTTCCCGTTGGCAAAATGCACCTGGGCCAGCCAAAACGCATCGTTGGGGTCGTTTGTCAGGGAAAGAACCTTGTCTCCAATATATATAGCTGTGTTGTAGTGGTGCTGCATCAGGGCGTCATGACGCCACAGTCGCAATTTGTCTGCCTGGGTCAGCGGCGTGTCGTCGTCTTCGTCTTTGCTGGTCAGGTTGCTGAGACTGCTCAATTTGCTGTTAACTGTTTTGGCCACATTGGGCGAGGAAAACACCCGGTTGTGGTTCTGGTTTGGGACCCCCATGTGGCCTCCCAGCAGGTTGGGCGGTGTCTGGAAGTAGTCCTTGGACCTCTTGTTGGTTATGAGTGGCGAGATCGTCAAAGTGGACGTGTTCGGGCTATTAGTGGACATCTTGCAGAGAGATCAAACAAGGGTTATGTTTTGTTTTTTATCAAAGGTATCGACGCGTCGGCTAACTTTTTTTCAGCGGTCGTCCTGATGACTGATTTGAAAAACCAAACCACCTTTTGTTTAACCATGTCGAAAGTTATTCTTCATTTGAGAGCAGAAACCAAGCCTTTGGAGGCCAGAGCGGCCCTGACGCCTTCCACGACCAAGGAGTTGCTGGAGACAGGCGACTTTGAGATTTTTGTTGAGAAGGCCTCGCAATCCACGTTCGACTGGAAGGAGTACGAAGAGGCCGGTGCACAGATTGTTGAGGAGGGATCGTGGGTCAACGCCCCAAAGGAGAGAATTATTTTGGGTTTGAAGGAGCTGCCTGAAGAGGACTTCCCATTGGTGCACGAGCACATCCAATTTGCCCACTGCTACAAGGACCAGGGGGGATGGAAGGACGTTCTTTCCAGATTCCCTGCTGGAAACGGTGTTCTGTACGACCTGGAATTTTTGGAGAACGACCAGGGAAGACGTGTGGCCGCATTCGGATTCTACGCCGGGTTTGCTGGTGCCGCATTGGGAGTCGAGGACTGGGCTTTCAAACAGACCCACGACGACTCTGAAGACCTGGGCGGCGTGAGTCCATATCCAAACGAGGACGCCCTTGTTAGCGACGTCAAGAAGATGCTGGAGGAGGGAGTTGCCAAGGCTGGCAAATACCCAACCGTTCTGGTCATCGGAGCTCTAGGAAGATGCGGTTCTGGTGCTGTTGACTTGTGCCGCAAGGTTGGAATCCCTGAGGAGAACATCATCAAATGGGACATGGCTGAGACCGCCAAGGGTGGTCCGTTCAAGGAGATTGCGGAGGCCGACATCTTTGTCAACTGTATCTATCTGTCCAAGCCAATTCCTCCATTCTGCAACATCGAGACTCTGAGCTACGACGACAGAAAGCTGAGAACCATTGTGGATGTCTCTGCCGACACCACGAACCCTCACAACCCTATCCCTGTCTACACCATTGCCACTGTTTTCAACGAGCCAACAGTCAAGGTGGACACCACCAAGGGCCCTAAGCTGTCTGTGATCAGCATTGACCACCTGCCCTCCCTGCTACCAAGAGAGGCTTCTGAGTTTTTCGTCCGCGACTTGCTTCCTTCCTTGAAACAGCTGCCTCAAAGAGACTCTGCTCCAGTCTGGACCCGTGCCAAGGCGTTGTTCGATAAACACGTGGCCAGATTGTAATGGACTTTATAAATTAGTTTGAGCCTAATGCTATTAAATCAATTGTGTATTTTTCAGTTGATTTCTCTATTAATTAATTTATTTATTATTTTTGAGAGCTCACTCTCTTTCCACCTTCAAAAGCTTCTTCTTGCGTCTTTTCATTTTCTTTCTGTCCTCGCGACGAAGCACAACCTCCCCGTCGCTCTCGTACTCGCTCTCCACCTCTTTTTGGTGCGGATCGTGACGAGGTTTTAGTGTTTTTTCAACGCTCTCGTTCACGGTAGCAACAACGTTCAGACGTTCTCCTGTGTCGTAGACAGCAACCTGGTCCTTGAGTTGTAAATCCCAGACAACTATCTTTCCGTCAGAAGAGATGGAAACCAAATATGAGGCGTGGACGCCGTCCTTTCTCTCGGAATAAATCGAAAAGTCCTTCACTCTGTTGGAATGGCCCAAAAGCTCGAATTCCGGCGTGTCCAGCGGCTCTGTTTCTTCGTTTCCCTGGATAATGCGGTCAATATTGTAGAACTGTATGGTTCCGTTACCGTTGGCAATAACAAGATACTCAGCTCCGTCGAGAACCAAAAATTGCATCTGCATCAAGGTGTGCTTCATCTGGAAGATGGAAACAATACGTGCCTCTCTGGTTTGGTAAACCATCAGTCTGTTCAGCAAGCCAACAACAAAATATTCTCCGGTGCTGTTGAAACTCACCAGATTAGGTGACTGTCCGTGTGTGAAAACTCCCTTCAGCTTTAGAGCCGAGGCCTTTTTGGCCGTCATCAGGTTCCATAGTCTGACAGTCTTATCGTCACTGACAGAAATTGCAACACGTCCAGACGGGTGGATCGCCATGTCGTTGACTCTGGCAGTGTGTCCCTTGAGTATTCCAAACTGTTCCCAGTCTTTGGTACGCCAGATCACGATCTTGCCGTCCTCCGCAGCGCTCAACAGCCACTTTCCATTCTTGTGGCTTGTGTGCTCGGACTCCTCGTCCTGGTCGTCCGAAAAAACAAGTTTGGTGATAGAGCCTTGGTGCTGCAGTAACGTGCCGAGCTCTTTTCTTTTCTGGAGGTCGTAGATCTTGATGTGCTCGTCATTGGAGCCAGAAACAAGGTATCTTTTGGCCACATCGAGGGCCCGGATCGAGAGAGAATGCGCTTGAAAGTGGAAAATCGGCTGAAACACAGGAGTGCTGTTTTTCTCGCCGGCCAACGTGACCGAGACACACAATAAGGTGTGCTCGTACGAGCCTGTAATTATGCGAAATGTGCTCATAAAATTTTATATGCAAGAGATGAATATTTTCAGGATTTTTTTTATCATACGGGTTTTGTAGCATTCTCGGCTGGTGGGCCCTAAAAGACACATCGTATTCTCTTGTCAAGCAGAAATACCAAATAGCTGTCACCAGAGCTTCTTGGTACGGACGTAGAACCGCAAACACGGATCGGCTGTGGTGGCTCTGTAACGCGTGGCGGCCGGGTAACCTTACGTTTCTGTTTTTCCAACAAATTAATTTGCACTGTTTGGTAACCCATTTCTTTACCTTCACAATTATAATATCTTTTTATATTTACGCGAGACAAATACTGCGCAAACACAACGCTCCATTGCAGTTATCGAACACCATCATCTTTTAACCGCAATTATCAATAGTTTAGGCCTTAGCAGGCAAAAATTTTAAAAAGAAACCATAATGGACGGATTGCTTTCAATGAGCCCCCAGATGAGTGAACCGCTACAGGATATGATAGGTCACCATCTTGAAGACAAAGACATTTTGGATGAATTCTTGGATATGAGACTGTATGAACAAGGATTCAGACCGATGGATTTACAGGACCAACCAAACCAACGCCAACGCGAGCATTTCGATGAAGAGTTGCACGATTTCGTTCAACAGGAGCTGTCAAAGCGTCCTTCGAACGGACCGCTAGCTGATCAAAATGAAATTTCTGAATTCATCGTGCCGGGAGAAACGTACTCTCCCTTGCCGCAAGGAAATGATCAATCCGAAGAATTTGACATGTTTGAGAAAAGTCGGCAAGAGCTGATGAAGCTCAAATTTGGAGGTGTGGGAAGCGTCTCGGATCTTGCTGGATTTGACGAATTCTCAGACAAATTGCAAATGAAAGGAGAATCAAACGACGTTACCACCAGCTCTTTGCCTCTGGATTACACATCATACAATAGCAACTTAATGTACGATTTGGAAATTAAGGACCTGCCTTCTTCTTCCAGAGTCGAGACTCAAATGAAAATCCAGCTCAATATCTCGCCTCCTCCTCCACAGTTTCTTCTGCACCTTCCAAGAGAAACCATCGCAAAGCCAAAGCTCACCTTGGAAAGCGGTGAGGTTCCAGATAGTATCAAGCCCCATTTGCTATTTTTGGACACCTTCATCGTGGGTGCCAGCAACAAGGTCTCTGCCGATGGTCAGTTCGAGAGATTGAAGTCGTGCAACGTTTGCAAGCGGTGCATGAGACGTGAGATGAAACGTGCTTCAAGAAGAAAACGAGGAATTGCTGAAGACTCCATCAACTGGAATCTGAATGTTCCGCGACGCGCAATCATTTTCAACAGTAAGGAGGTTATTTCCTTCCCTCGTCCAACAGGTAGCAACACCGGTTTCAAGACCATTGATCTTCTGACCAGAATTGTTTGTTATTGCAGGCACCATCAAGAACCAAATGGATTCAAGCTGTTTTTCGTTCTGAAGGATGCTGATGGCAAGATATTGGGCAGAACTCTGTCTCAACCAATTCTGATTATGGACAGAAAGAAGCTTCTCAAGGACGGTGAGCAATCCAACTCCCCAGAACAAGAAGTCCGCATTAAACAGGAGCCGCGAAACACAATCAATTCTCTGGACGAGTCTTCAAGTGAAAATACGAGCGCAAGCACAGCTAACAACACAACGGTATCAGTCTCTCAACAACCCTCCACAATGCTTATCGATGACCCCAGAATTTACAAACGTCAAAAAAGACACCTCTCGCCAGCAGACAGTACAGGTACATATTATGACTCTGTTCAACAGCAAAGATCCAAAACCGCTTTGGGATCCTGTCGCGATTCTGTTTCTTCAAATGTTAGCAAAAAGGACCTCAACTCACCTCTTAGCTCTGACAACCCTTCGCCTCAGAACTGCTTTGGTGCCTCCTCTGGTACTAGCATATTTTCTACCACTCCTGAAAGGAAAGCATCCTATACTCAGTTGCCACAATCGCATTCTAGTATCAGTCTAGCTAATTCTTTCAACCAAATGGCAGTCAACCAAGAGTCTCTGCCTGTTATTCAACGCATCATCCCAGCTCAGGGCCCTATCCGCGGTGGCATAGAAGTTACGTTGCTGGGTTCCAAATTCAAGCCGGGCCTCACCGTCAAATTCGGTTCCAACATTGCGCTAGCTACACATTGTTGGTCAGAATCTACAATTGTGACATACCTTCCTCCAGCATCTCAACCAGGACCTGTGCTAGTTACTTTTGAAGACACGAGCAAAGACGGGAAAAATGGTGTTTTGAATTCTTCTTCGCAGCAGGTGTTTACATATACTGATGATTCCGACCGCCAGTTAGTGGAACTCGCCTTGCAAATTGTTGGACTGAAGATGAACGGAAAGCTGGAAGACGCTAAGAATATCGCAAAGAGGATCATTGGCAACAACGGTAATAACAATGCTCTTCCGCAGCAGCAAAATATGGCTTCGCAACCTTCAGATTACAATGACTGGGTGGAAAAAGCCACATTAAAGATGACCGAGTTGTCGAAGACCTCTCTGGATCATGAGGAGATGCTGCTGAAGTTCCTGTCCATGCTGAAACTTCCTAACTCTCCAATTGCTGTGCCTAATTGGGCCATTTGCACCCCAGAAGGTCAGAACATGTTACATCTTGCATGCATCAAGGGCTATGCGAAACTTGTGCGCTGTTTGGTTGAAAGCGGTTGCAAAGTGGACGCACGAGACCTAAATGAGGTGACTCCTTTGCACTACGCCTTTATCAACGGGCACAGGGGACTGATCAAGCTACTTGTCAACTATGGTGCGGTGGCGTCGATGAAGCTGGGCAGCGGAATATTGCTCAAGGATATCTCCGATTCGAATGTTCTTGACTTGTTGGATGAGGTTAACGAGGGACAATTTCCTGCTATGGGCCGCAGATTCTCGAATGGCTCGATTGACTCGATCTTTGATGAGTATGAAACCAGTTTCGAGCCGAAATTTGTCAAGATCGGTAAAAACGGAGTCAACAAAGCGGACTTCTTTGACAACGAGTCGGACAACGAAAGGTCTCAAGAGTTGGAGGATGAGGTTGAGTTTGAGGCCGACGACGAGGTGGAATTTGAGGCCGATGACGAGGACTTTTTGGATGACGATGCTCGTACGAGTGCCATCAAAACGGAGAGGAAGAAGAAAACGAAAACCACAGGTGTGAGTCTATGGCTCAAGATGCGCAAGGCGTTCAGCAAGAATCTGCCATCGATTTCTACAGTCAGCGACAGCGAAGAAGACGTTGACTCTCCACGCACAGAGACCTTGCCATCTTACAGGGACCTGTTCCCTACCGATGAGACCGACCGTTCGCTGATCAACTTCCAGGGCCACGATTCGTCCAAAACTAGACAAAACACGGTACACCCAGGGTCTAGTGCTCCAGTGCTACAGCCATCGTTGGAAATCTCTCTCAAGTCGTCACAGAAGACGCTCGACGCCGATAAGCGGTTGCTGTTCTTCTGGTTGCCATTTATGTTGCTGCTTCTGCTCGCCATCGTGGGCAACCACTTCGGACTGGTCTCTCTCAACAACGTGTCGATTGTTTCCAAGGTGATCGACAACAGTCGTAATGTTATGGGACGCCTGATGCTCGGAAAGGACCACTTCACAGGACTCTTGAACGAAAACCTCAACTACGGCCGCGAGCGGGTCAACAACCTGCTGAACGATGTCAACGGCGCCGTGATGACCGCTGTTGGGGGACGCTGATTTATTTGTCTTTTGCTTACGTCATGCTATTTTACCCTTTGGCCGGGGCATTTGACAGTTTACATAATTAAATTTAGTCATGTTATAATTCTTATTTTTTATCGCATCTATGACTCGCTGGAAATTCACAGATCAATTGCGCCAGGAGATCTATAAATTGGCCCGTGTGCCGCAGACGGGTGTGTCTCTGCGCCAGATGGTACAGTTTGGTCCTCGGCCGTCGCCCGGCTCTGTTTTCCACGCTTCGTGCTTTATCGTTCAAGAGTTGCCGATCAGACTAAGTCACCGGGTCAAGGAGCTGGAAGAGCTTCCCTCGGGGCTCAACAACGACCCGTCGATCCAGCTGGTGCGCGACTGGTACGCACAGTCGTTCGAGGAGCTGCAGGCGCTGCCGTCGCCCAACATCAGCGACGAAATGCGCTCTGTGCTCTGTTCCGCGTCTGCACGACACATCTCTACACCGGGTCTTCCGTCGCACCGGGCCACCAAGTTCGAGGACGACGGGGTGGTGATCGACCGGCTGCGTGCGCGCCACCACGACGGAGCAGAGCAGCTGCCGTCGAGTGCGGTGCTGCCGAAGCGCGCGTACTATGTTCCGACGCCGCCCGACGTGTCGTACACCAACGACGTGCTCGACTACAACAAGCTGGTCAACAACACCCTGGTCAAGATCAAGAAGCGTCACGACGCCACAGTGACCACCATTGCCCGTGGAGTGCAGCACTGGAAGCACAAGAACAACTTTGCGTATCTGGACGGGAGCATCAACCAGTTTCTGGACCGCTTCTACATGAGTCGAATAGGCATCCGTATGCTGATTGGCCAGACAATCGCCCTCTACGAGCAGAGCACCATGAACATGACCAACGACGACTACGTGGGGATCATCTGTCTCAACACCAACGTGATGGAAATAGCACAGGACGCTATCGACGCTGCGCGGTTTGCGTGCGAGGAGCACTACAACATCATGGAGGCGCCAAAGGTGCAGCTGTATGCGCCAGAGGACTTGAACTTCATGTACGTGCCGGGCCACCTGGTGCACATGCTGTTCGAGACGCTGAAAAACTCGCTGCGTGCCACGATCGAGCACCACTCGTCGCTGCACCCTAACACCAGCATCGAGGACATCGAGTTCCCGCCGGTCAAGGTTGTGGTCGCAGAGGGGACCGAGGACATCACGATCAAGGTGAGCGACGAGGGTGGCGGCATCCCGCGCTCGGCAATCCCGCTCATATGGACGTACTTCTACACGTCGGCAGACCAGATAGTGGAGCCCGACAACGGGTACAAGCCGCCGTTCATGGGGCTCGGGGTCGGGCTGCCGCACAGCCGACTGTACGCGCGCTACTTCTCGGGCGACCTCAGGCTGATCAGCATGGAGGGGTACGGCACAGACGCGTACTTCCACCTCAATAGACTCAGCTCGTCCTCCGAGCCGCTCCAGTGACGCATGTAACTGCTTACGTAATAATTCCAAGACTTTTTGGTGTGTGATTTTAAAGCTGGGGTAGAATTGATGTCTGTGTGTTTTGGGTCTCGAGTATTTGGGGGCGGGCTGCGGCGGCTGCGGGACACGAGCGTGTTTGATTTGGTGTGTGCTCGCCAGCTGCAGCCCAGCTCGCTGATCGTCGCGTCCAAGGACCGCATGGTTCGTGTTGGCCAGTCTGTTGAGGGAGGGGTTTACAGAGACAGGTTGCCGTTTTCGCAGCTTCTTTCGAGTCTGAGCGCTAGCGTGGGTGTCAATTTCCACGCTGCCAAGATGCGGGACCTGCAGGTGGTCGAGAAGCTGCTTCTTCCGAACTCGTCCTCCTCGCGACTGGGCGATCCGTTCGACTACTCCGAGCAGCTAGAGACGGTAGCTGGGACCGAGTTTGGGCGGCAGGTGGTTCGCGCGATCCAGCTGCCGTTCACGGACGAGACGTTTGGCCAGGTGATGCATCTGCTGAGCCGCCAGTTCGAGTATGTGCAGACCAAGCAGAGTCTGGATCTGGTGAGCTGGTGGCTGTACAAGAATAAAAAATGGCAGCAGGTTCTGGATATGCCTGCGATCTACTCGAGCGCGCGGGCCGTGCCGAGCGTTTCTGTGTACAACCTGACGATCCTCGCGAAGCGGCAGCTGGTCCACGTCGACCTGGACCAGTACGAGGACTGGGTGGCCGACCAGCTGCGGGTTCGCCAGCTGGTGCCCGACCGCGACACTTATCTGGTGTACTACGACCGTCTGAGCAGTCTGGACGCGAAACTGGCATTTTTGGGGGTCATGTCGTTCAAACGCGTGGAGTTCGGCCACCTGGTGGAGCCGCTGGTGCACGAGATTGTGCGCAGACTCAACGGTAAAGGCAAGAAGTTTCTGTTCCCGCAGCTACTGCGGGTGCATTTTTCCCTCACGATGGTGTCGCAGCTGCTGCACCACGCGGGACCCGAGATAGCCGTCCAGTATCTGCGGTGGACGCGCACGAGCCTACAGCCGCGCCTGGTGGCACTGTTCGTGCTGCACTTCCTCAACAGGACCCCGAGCGAGTTCTGGAACGCGGTGGCCGCAATTAACCACTTCCGCGCCCACTTTGGCTACGAGGGCGAGTCCAAGTACGACAAGCTTCTTGTGGTGAAGCCCATGTTCAGCGCGGCCCGCCGGCTGCGGCTGGACCCGCGAATTCTGAAGACGCTGCACCAGATGTCGTTCTGGACGGGCGCCGACGGACGGGTCTCGAGCGCGATCAAAAGCTCGCGGCTGGCCGAGGCAGTACAGGACACGGGCGTCGAGTTTGGGCCCCTTACCAGCGAGGAGGAGGACTGGGTCCGCGCAGAGATGGACGTGCGCTGGGAGACAGATCTCGCGGGGAGGCCATGTATCTACACCTCAGACCAGAAATAATGCGATAACTAATATTTTGCGAGGCCTGGTGACTATTTCGGTAAACCATATGCGCGATAATAATTTAGTCACTCAATGTCTGCTCGTTCTTCTGTGATATCGCTGAGTGTGAAGCCTCTGGACTACGAGGAGGACGACGTGGAGCTGGAAGCGGGCCAGAATGGGCTCAAGAAGCTGCTTACCAGGGCGTCGACGGTCATCGAGGCCATCAAAGACGAGAACCAGATTACCAAGGCAGAGACAAAGCAGGCAGAGGAAGCAGAGTACAACGGGGAGTACAATGCCGATGATCTCGAGGATCGGCCTCCAGATGGCACCTTTTGGGGGTGGATGGCGGCCGTTTGCTGTTGCGGGCTCAACACGTTTTCGTGGGGGGTTAATAATGCGTTTGGGGTTTATTTGAATTATTATCTTGAAGCGAATATTTTTCCGGGAGCCACGAAACGGGATTTTGCCATGATCGGAGGAGTATCGCTGGGAGTCAGCTTCATGTTCTGCCAGCTTGGAAACGTTCTGGCCAAACGGTACCCGCTCAAGCTGGTGATGAGTCTCGGATGGGTGCTGATTTTTGTGTCGTACTGGCTCGCGTCCATTGCCAAGACCGTGGTGCAGCTGATCATGTTCCAGGGACTGCTGATGGCCATTGGGTTTATTTTTGTTGCGGGGCCCTCGATCGTTATCCTGCCCACCTGGTTTCTGCGCAAAAGATCGGCCGCCGCAGGAATCAGCTACGCGGGAGCAGGTCTTTCGGGGCTGATTTTCAGCCGCTCCTCGAGCGCCATCATCGCCAAGACAGGCAGCCATGTGTGGGCCCTGCGGATGATGGCGCTGGTTTGCGGCGTCATGCTGGCCATCAACATCCTGCTGATCCGTCCGCGCAAGCCTTTCAACTCCAAAGATGCCAACGTCTGGCACGAAACCCGCAAACTGTTCAACCCCGCCGTGTACAAGTTGCGGCCAGTCCAGTACGTGTGCGCATGGAATTTTTTCTACAACTTCGCATACACCATTTTGCTATTTTCGTTCTCGTCCTACAGTACCTCGATCGGGCTCACCAGCAACCAGGGTGCCGTCATCACGACTGTGCAGAGCGTGGCCCAGCTGGTGGGCAGACCCCTCGTGGGGTACGTGTCCGATAAGCTGGGCCGGTGCAACACCACGGTTGCGTGCTGTCTGTTTCTGGCCCTCATCACCGGGGTGTTCTGGGTGTTCATCACGTCGTACGCCCAGATGATCGTGTACGGCTTCCTGTCGGGGGTGGTTGTGGGTGTGAACTGGGTGAACTTCACTCCGCTCACGGCAGACGTCGTGGGGGCAGGTCCAGACATGTTTGCGGCCATCACGTTCATTAACGTCGTGTCCGGGGTGCCGTACGTCGTCGCCGAGGTCATTGCCCTCGAGATGGTGGACGAGACGCGCCACAACCCGTACTTCTGGTGCCAGATCTTTGTGGTGCTCACGTGCTTCGTGTCGACGCTGTTCCTGCTCCCGTACAGAGAGTGGAAGATCCGGCGCATGGTGACCGCGCGTCTGAAACTGGCGCAGGACGACGAGGCGCGTGCCGCGCGCTACAACGTGCTGCTCCGTCCGGGGGCCACAGGATACCTGCTGCGGATGTTGTATCCAGTCAAGGCGTAGCCAGCGTGCAGCACAGCCCGGACATTTTGTAGAAATAATTAATGAAAAATTTTATACAGATACAACAGATGTTTCGGCTGGGACTCAGACAGTTTAGCAGCACGCGCGTGTTTTTGCAGTCCTCGGTGAAGGAGGGCACTCCGCTCAACATCAACATTTTCAAGGCCGGAAAGCCCGTGGTTGCTCTGAAGGACGAGGAGTACCCGGAGTGGTTGTGGACGTTGCTGGACAAAGAGGCCCAGGCGGCCCAACTCAAGGCCACAGACGAGTTCCGTTACATGCGCAAACAGGCCAAGAAGGTGCATCGCGAGAAGATGAAGCAGAACAACTTCCTGGCACGGCTTAGAAAATAGACATGTATATAGACCAGCAAGAATGCGACACGAGGTGTTTTCGACCACTCTGGACCTGTAGATGGACTGTGTTATGCGACGAGAAGACGCTGCTTCCCGCTGCTTCCCTCTCTGTGCATGCCCTGCTTCCTGCGTCCGCAAAAAGAATCAGTGCTGTGCCGGTGTCTGGAAATGCACCCATACACCAGAATGTGGGGTAATATTTCCAGTGTATGTTCCGGCTAGTTCAGCGAGTGCCGCAATTGCGCCAGTTTGTGCGGTTTCAGACCACGCGGACCGTCCGACGCGGCGTCGACCATGACACCGCGGTCTCGGCGGCCCCAGCAGCGTCCAGCAGCTCCTCGTCGTCGATCTCGTGGTTTATTTTCGTGGTGGCCCTGGGAACAGGGTACTCCATTGGACGGTCGCAGACCCGAAGAGACCCGCCGCCCGACCTGTTTCCCGCGGGCTCAACAACGTCCGAGCACGACTACGCCCTCGAGACGTTCAACGGCGCGGCCGATTACCTGCTTTTCAAGCGGTTCTTGGAACGGGCGAAAAAAGACCTCGACCTCAAACAGCACGACGTCGACGCGTCTCTGTGGGAAGTTATCAACACCCCCATGTCCTGGAAGACTATCCTGTGGTCCCATGAGGACACCGACGCCATCAAACGGTACACAATGCGTCCCAAAAACACCGGTGAACTGGCTACTCTGATGAAACTGTGCCAGAGATTTAGGGTCCCCGTCCATGTGGGAACCAGCTTTGCCGGCTACGGAAAAGACCAGTTCGGTGTGATTCTGGACCTCAGCCAGATGAACCGCGTGCTGGACTACGACCCGCAAACAAAAACAGTCAGAATAGAGTGCTGTGCGGACGTGCAAACGTTTGCCCAACAGCACGGCCTGAGCGCGGTGGAAAAAAGCCAGCCGCTGGACCTCGCGCTCAGGTGGCTCGGCGTCGCTGTCCCGCAAAGAACCGTCAACGGCTACCCGCTCGAACAGATAAAGAGCGTCACCGCAGTGCTCCCCGACGGAACAGTCGTGCGTGCGCGCGACAGACTTGCCGACATCCTTGCACCGCTAGGCAGAGGTTTTGCGGTGATCTGCGAAATGGAAATCGTGTTGCAGCCGCGTGCAGCAGATGGTATTGTTGTGGTATTTACGTCGCCGTCAGTTGATTCTCTGGTGGAGCTCGCAGATCACATTCCGAGCCGCCTGGCGTACGTCGGTAATTTTGGGTTCGACAACCTGAAACTGGCCCCTGGCCAGAGTCTGGGCGTGGTGCAAACCAGCGCGTCACAGGTCGCTAAAATCGAGAGGATCGCCAAGGGCCTTGGTGCCACGCGTGCGGCCGTGCTGGGTGTCGAGGATCTGTGCCAGGCGTTCCCTGATGAGGCGTACTGCGCGGCGCCAAACCAAGGCGATACAGCACCCAAGCTGGTTGTGAGCACCGACCTCAGCACAGGGGTACTGGACGAGCTGGTCCAGGACGTGGGGAACGAGCTCGGCAGCCTCGCGGGGCCGGACGCTGGTTTCCTGCGCCGGCTCAAGCTCGCTATTGATCCCAACAAGGTGCTCAACCCGTCCGCTATGTGCATGACGTCACGTAAATAACCGAAGTTCTTCTCCTTACATTTTCACCGTGTAACATTTTTGTACCTTGCAGAATGCACTAAATTGGCAATCTCAAACTACTTAAACTATTGCAAATCTCTGTTTTTTAGCTGGGCAATGTATTTGGACGCGTACAAAAGAGAAAAAACAACAACCACCGGAGCCTTCTACTCAGACTTCCAGAAGCTCACGTACGTGGAGATGCCTCAGTCGGCCAGCACGACTGTTTCCGCAGCAATCACAGGGTTTTCGTCCAGTCTCGAGGCCACCTCCTTGGCCACAGACACAACAAGTGCAGCAGACTCCGTGCTGGGGACAGCCGGCTCGATGTCTGCGTTCGTGGTATCTGCTGAGTCGACGTCCGCCTCGTCGTCGATATCGAGCGTTAGCCAGTCCTCTTCTGCCGGCGCGGCAGGGCCGAGCTCGCTGAAATGGGGGTACCTTCTCGCCGCCTTGGGAATTTGCTCGTGGATTTTGTAGGATATAGAAATTAATAAATGAGGTCATGTGATACCGATGCGGGTTATTTTTTTTTTTACTCTTGCAAAATATTTGAAAAATATTTCTTCCATCTTTCTTCACCACAATGGCTCCAATCGTATGTATCAGCATACACTGGTGTTTCTTTTACGCCCTATAGCGATTCCACCGCAGGTCGGTGCGTTCCAATCTCTATGGCTATTCCGCGAGACGTGTCTCTGCGGTAGGCTTAAAAGTAATCACGAGTGTAGTTCCGTCTAGCTAACTGTTCAGACCAAGAAATCCCAAAAAGTCGCTAAGAAGTTCACCGTTGACTGCTCTGGTCCAACCGAGAACGGTGTCTTTGACCCAGCCTCCTACGTCAAGTACCTTGTTGAGCACATCAAGGTCGACGGCCACTTGGGAAACCTGGGCTCCGACATCACCGTGTCCCAAGAGGGTGCCTCCAAGGTTGTTGTTGTCTCCACCACCAAGTTCTCCGGTAAGTACCTCAAGTACCTGTCCAAGAGATACCTCAAGAAGAACCAGATCAGAGACTGGATCAGATTCGTCTCCGTCAAGAAGAACGAGTACCAACTGCAATTCTACAGCGTCGCTGTTGATGAGGAGGAGGACGAGGAGTAAACGCTCTACATAGCACAATCAAATAATAAACGTAATTCGAATTATATCTGATTGCATCTTGGCAGCCTTAGCAACGCCAGGTTTCTTTTTCGCGGCGGTGCAGAAACTTTGTTTGGCAGTTATTATTTATTCCAAGTGTTCACAACCGTTGCCACTATGTCGAGTGAGCCCGTAGAACAGCGCGAGGGCGGCGACTTTGTCGAGTTCTGTTTTGGCGGCGACACCGCTGCGGACGGCACCGACGCGCCTGTGCCCGACGTGTCTCAGGCCGCAGAACCCGGTGCTGTTTCTTCTGATTCCTCCTACCACAGCACCTCGGACGACGAGGAGTGGAAGGAGATGGACACGCATTTCAACCAGTCCGACATATACAACATCAAGGGAGACAAGGTGGACACGTTTGTGCAGAGCGTGGAGACCCTCGACGACAAGGGCCACGACCCCTCCAACGGGTACACCAGGATCTCTGCCCAGGAAGAGGCAGCCAAGTACCTGGAGATGAACGAGAAGTTCGACTATTTGTTCCAGAACGAGAACTCGAACCTGCGGAAGCTGCGCCACACGGGGCAGGCGGGCGACGACGCGGACGCGGGCGTGCTGGAGGAAGACCCGCTGGAGGGAGAGTCGCAGATCCAGGAACAGCTGTACTCCACGCGGTCGCTGCTGGACGAGCCGCAGAAGGTGGCGTATGCGGCGCTCGTCAAGCTGATCATCTTCAAAATGCATCTGGAGCTGTCGCAGCTGCGCGGCTCGGGGTCGTCGAGCATCCTCAAGAAGAACGCGGCGGCCCAGAAGTCGTTCACGCGGTGGAGCATGGGGGTTATGTCCCAGTTATACGACCACCTGGGCATCCAGGAGGGGGCCGAGCGCGACATGATCGAGAAGCTCAGCTGCCACGGCATCGAGGCCCAGGATCTTGTGGGGTGGCTCAACACCAACCTGACGCTGGCCAACCATCTGCACACCGACAGGGTGCAGGCAATCGGCGTGGAGTCGTCGAACGAGACTTTGGAGATTGATATCCGCTGGACCCTGGTGTGCGACCTGTTTTTGATTCTCCTGGAGTCGTCTACTTACGACGCCAGGTCGCGCACGCTGCTGCTGCGGTTTTCGGAGTCGATAGGCATCGGGTCGCTGGAGATCCACCAGTTCGAGCGGCGGATCACGGACGCGCTCGAGATGGAGGCGTCGATGGCGCGGCTCAACAACTCGCAGGTCTGGGACGAAAAGGACATTTTGAAGGAGCACAAGCGCAAGTTCAAGCGGCAGAAGCTGGTGAAGATCGGGTTTGCCACGGTCGCAGGTGGTCTGGTTATCGGGCTCAGTGCGGGAATGCTGGCCCCGGTTATAGGTGCCGGGCTGGCAGCCGGGCTCACCACAGTGGGAATTGGAGGCACGTCTGGGTTTCTCGCGGGAACCGCAGGAACAACCATCATCACGTCCACGGGAGTCCTCACGGGGATGCGCATAGGCAAGAACGGCATGGGACGACGTGTGGGCGCCGTCAATACGTTCGAGTTCAAGCCACTGCACAACACCGGGCGCGTGAACTTGGTTATAACCGTTAGCGGGTGGATGTCGGGAAAGTCGGACGATGTTCGTCTGCCGTTCAGCACAATCGACCCTGTTATGGGCGACTTGTACTCGCTGCTCTGGGAGCCAGAAATGCTGACCAGTATGGGGCAGACCATCAACATTCTTGCGTCGGAGGTTTTGACGCAGTCCATCCAGCAGATTCTGGGAAGCACGATTCTGATTGCTCTGATGGCGGCCGTGCAGCTGCCCATGATGCTGTCGAAGCTGGGTTATCTGCTTGATAACCCCTGGAACGTTTCCCTGGACCGTGCGTGGAGCGCGGGCCTCGTTCTGGCAGACACTCTGCGTCGTGGCAAGCTGGGTTTCCGGCCGGTGACGCTTGTTGGGTTCAGTTTGGGGGCCCGTGTGATTTACAGCTGTCTGTTGGACCTGGCCAAGACTGGCGACTTTGGGATCGTCGAGAACGTGTATCTCTTCGGGTCTCCGTTCGTGGTGAAGAAAGATCAGATCACGATGGCGCGGTCGGTGGTGAGCGGGCGGTTTTTGAATGGGTATTCCAAGAAGGACTGGATTCTGGGTTATTTGTTCCGTGCAACCAGCGGAGGACTGAGCCGGATCGCTGGGCTGTCGCCCGTCGAGGAGGTGGAGAACTATAACTGCTCCGAGCTGGTGCAGGGCCACATGGAGTACAGAAAAGTTATGCCCAAGCTGATGAAGGAGATGGGCTGGGAGGTGCTCAACGAGGAGTTTGTGGAGATCGACCAGCCCGACGAGGAGGAAAACAAGCGGCAGAGGAAGCTCGTGCACGATTTCGAACAGGCGTCAAAGAAGCTGGACACGGAGAAGCCCGCGCGGCGCTGGTACGACAAACTGCTGCGCAAGAACAATAAGCAGTGGTGGGAGATGTACGAGGAGGGCGTCAAGGAGGAGGAGAAAAAGCAGGAGCTGTTTGATCTGGACGAGCTGGCCAAGCAGGTGGACGAGATCGCCAAGGAAACAAAACAGAGCCACGCGAGCGACGCGCTCAAGCAGTTCAACCTGAAAACACCTCCCTCCGGGGCGTCTGCGTTCGAGCCGTCCGAGAGAAAGGGCAGTTCGCCGTTCAACATGACGGTGGTCAAGCTGGAGAGCGCCGGTCCCGAGTACCGGTCGTTCAAGCTGGACAAGGGCGACCGGGGCGAGGACAACAAGCGGGACAGCGCGGGGCTGAACCTGCACACCGTGGCTACCACGAACTACTATGACGACGAGGACGAGTTCCCCACGGATGAACGCAACTTGACATTCACATGTGTCTAATTATACCATTTATATAGTGAGAATTAAAGGAAAACCTGGGCGTTGATCTCGGCCACACTCACGGCGAACGGCAGCTCGAACTTGGCCAGAACTTCGGGATGGAGCACTCCAATGGTTCCGATGTTGACTGCGTCGGCGTCGTCCTGGGCTCTGTACATGATTCTGGCGCCTCTTCCTGCAAAGTACATCTTGACGGAGTCGTCCTGCTCGATCCAGTATCCCTTCTTTCCTGAGGAGGAGTCGGCCGCAGACAGCCATGGTGTTCTGAAGGTCTGCATGATCTTTCCAAGAAGACCCTGGATCAGCTCGAAACCAGAGGCCTTTCCAGCAAAGGCCGCACACCAGTTTCTCTGGTTGGAGGCTCCTCTTTCGGACTCGTCCTTCAGCACGATGTCGCCGCACTCGAAGACTCTGATTGGCAGAGAGTGGTTCTTGTTCTCCTTGATGGTCTTGAGGATTCCCGGCACAAGACTGGTTCTGACAACCTGGTACTCCACGGTCTTGGGGTTGGCAAGCTTCACGGCCTTGGAGTCGTCGGGGTTGTTGAGGAACTTGAAGTTCTCATCGTGAGAACACAGGGTCAGCGGCATGACCTCGAGCCAGCCGCTCTGGGCAGAAGCGACTCTCAGAATGTCGGCCACCTTGTTGATCGGCAGCGGCTGGGCCACGGTAGCTGCGGTTTTTGGAGTGCTTCTTTTCAGGTTGTCATAACCGTACGCAATAGCACAGTCCTCCATCACGTCACACTGGTGCAGGATATCCGGTCTGGTGATCGGGATCTTGACCACAATGATATTTTTATCTGTGGTGGAAGGAGAAGCCTGGACAGACATCTTGCTGAGCAGCTTGCAGACCTCCTCCGGGCTCAGCTGCAAACCCAAGCACGAGTTGATGTACGAGACCTCACAGTCCAGGGTTCTCTCGGTAAGCTGTGGACACATTCTCGATTCGTTGTTATGGGTGGAGATGATCTCGACGGGCTCGATGCTGAACGGCTCGTCGCAGTATCTGGAAAACATGGCCACCAGCTGGTTGACCACGATCTCGGCCTTGGTTTTGTCCGTGGCCGTGATGTCCAGGAAGACGTTTCTGGTGTTGAGACTCACCTTGGAGTGGTCCGAGTTGATGATCGGAGGCAGAGAACAAACGGTTCTATTGGAGTCCAGTATCACTGGGAAAACCGGCGAATCTCTGATGATGTGCAGGTACTTGCCGAGGTTCTTGTCTTTGTCGTAGAACTCCATCAGCTGGTTGCCGTCGAGCTCCACCTTCTGGTTCAGAGGAACAAACTTGATCTCCGAGGGCTTCAACGCTTCGTACGTGAACGGCGGCTTCAGGGTGTCCAGGTCGTGGGTTCCCATCGCCACCAACGTTCTGTGTCTGCACAGATTCGTGTGAAGCTTGTCCTGCAGAGCAATGAACGAGTCGTACGATCTCTGGTTGAACTTGATTCCACGCAAGATCGCGGCACACGCATACGGTCTAATCTGGGAGGTCGACTCCTTGATGGTGAGTGTTGTGGTTGGCGCACTCAGTCTATAATTAGGCGGACTAACACGTCCCAGATACTCGTTCAACGCCTGGGCAATACCCTCGATACAAAGCATATCGTATCTGTTGGCTCCAATCTCGATTTTCAGCTGGGGTCTTTCGTCAGTGCCCTTGACGTCCTCGGTGGTATCTTCGTCGAGCTCGATTCCAAACTGGAAACACAGCTCGTCGAACTCCTCGGTGGTGTAGTCTCTGCCCAGAAGGGCAAACAAATCGGCTTTATCCACAGCGACGGTAGGCATGAACAAAAAGAGTTTTTGGGAAAGAAAAAGTTACCCGGGAAGAAGAAGAGTCTGAAACCGGGGTTACCCGGCCGTAGCAGCAAGTGTCTCGAGACAGGGTGCTGTTGTTGACGCCGCGGTGGGGCCGTGCGTGTGAGCTCGCAACGCGGACGAGAGACGGTGTTTGGCAGGATGGCCGCGCTGGCGCGAGCTCCACGCGCAAATAATTGTGTCTCTTCCCGGCTCGTTTTTTCGTGCCTCCGCTCTTTTATCTGCTAAAGACAAGTGTAAAAAAATATATCCTATCATGTCCGCAAGTCGCGCAAAAACGTTTGATAAGACCATGAAACTGCTGCTGGTGGGAGACTCCGGCGTCGGAAAGTCGTGTCTGCTGCTCCGCTTTGTGGACGACAAGTTCAATCCGTCGTTCATCACCACCATCGGCATCGATTTCAAGATTAAAACCATCGACCTAAATGGAAGCAAGATCAAGCTGCAAGTCTGGGATACGGCGGGTCAGGAGCGGTTCCGGACCATCACGACAGCATACTACCGTGGAGCAATGGGTATCATCATTGTGTACGACGTCTGCGACGAGAACTCGTTTGAAAGCGTCAAGAAGTGGTACCAGACGGTGAACCAGCACGCCAAGGACGAGGCACAGCTGTTCCTGGTTGGAAACAAGTGCGACGATACAGAAAGCAGACACGTGAGCGAGAAGCAAGGAGAGCTGCTTGCAGAGGAACTGGGTCTGCCTTTCATGGAGGCCAGTGCCAAGTCGGGCCTGAACGTTAACGAGGTGTTCTACAAGCTGGCCTCGCTGATTTTGGAGAAGAACGGAGACGACCTGGGCGCCCCAGCAGACAGACTGAACGTCAACCAGCAGGCCTCTTCTACAGGAAGCTCGTGCTGTTAGTAACTAAATAAATAACTAGGGTCTACTACTGAAATGTATGCGATATGGTTGTTTCCCAAACGATCACCGTTCCTAGGAACTTCGTAGAGATTAGGAATATACCGCCACAGGCCGAACTCGATCGCCGGAGCGAGAGTTCAAGACCCGTTTACTTTGCAATCCCTCGACAGAGCTTTCCGTACCATAATCCCGAAGGACGTCCTTCCATCGATACTGCTCTTGCGAGCGGTAGACAGAAGATTGTACCAACTTCTCGAGTGTCGACGAGCACCACAAACGCACTTCAACAAAGTGAAGTCCAGTCGGTGGTGAAGATTAGAAGTAAAGAATTTTTCCTGGGAAAAATTTTTTATGAGCAGGCGGATTGCGCGAACGGCTGCCAGAAAAGAGCACCAAAATGCCGAGGACAGAAACCCGTTGAGGCTCGACGAGCACGACACCCTGGGTGTTTTCGAGGCCTGGCTGACTGACGGCGTGGACGCTGTCGTGCAGCAGGTGAAAGGAGACTTGTTCAACCGCAACTATATCGAGGCCTTTGACAGCGACGAGAAAAGACAGGCGTACGCTGCACGGTGGTCCTCGTCGCGCAGTCTCGCTTACAGCTGGTTTTTCTCGCAGGGCGCGATCGGCGAGCTGCTGGCCAGCAGCACAGACCTGCAGATCGTGAGCATCGGCGCGGGAGCAGGGGCAGAGCTCGTTGCTCTGGGGAGCGTTTTCGCACGGGTCCTGGAGCGGTTATCTATAACGTGCGAGCCACACAGCTGGCAAGTCACGGCAGTGGACATCAGCGACTGGCACAAGGTGGTGGAGCATATCTCGGACTACGTGGAGTCCCGGTGGGTCGTGCCGCGCCTGATCAACGTTCCTCACTCGTTGCGTCTGGATTTCGAGTTCCAGGACGTGCTGCAGTTGCCTCCCTCGCTGATGGCCAAGATACATAACTCGCAATTGATAACCTGCTGTTTCACCACCAACGAGCTGTTCGCCGAGAACAAAACCCAGTCCATCGCTTTGCTCAAAAGCCTTTCGCAGTGTCGTTCCGGCACCCTGTTTCTTGTGCTGGAGTCTGCGGGCTCCTACTCACACATCACTGTGGGTTCCAAAAAATTCCCTGTTTATTTCCTTGTTGACACCGTTTTGTGCGGGCCTCCAGGATCTGTGCGCGACTGGGAACTCATAGCCTCCAGTGACAGTGAATGGTACCGTGTTCCTGAAGGAGTCCGCTATGGACTCAAGTTGGAGAACATGCGCTTTTTCTATAGACTGTACAGAAGACGATAACTTAATAGCTAGCCTTCATGCCATATTTATTTAATCCTTTATTTTAATTATTTTATCCCTTAATTTATTTTATTATTTAAATGCATTTTCTCCTTTGTTCCTTAAATTCCCCCAATAATTAAAGTCACCCCGAGCAAGCCCGCAACGAGGGCCTTGTTCTTCCACGAGCCCTCGTACACCTTCATAGACCCTGCAGCGTTACTTTGGGAAACAGTGGCAATTGAGGACTGGTCCTTGACCACAGCAGTCACCACTGAGCTGCCCACGGTCACGTACGATGATCCGCTCGAATACACCGTCGATGTATACTCCGTGGTATATTTGGTGGTGTAGGTGGTTCCCTTGACAGTGGAGAGACTCTCAGACACATAGGAAGAGCCAAGCGTGGAAGCTGCCACGCACCGGGCCCAATAGCTGTTGGCGGTGACACACTGGTATCCAGCCTGACAGCATGTTGCGCCGCTGTAATCGAGACCACCGCACTGATCGTATGCAGTTCCGCATTTAGTGGCGGAAGACGTGGTTGCAGACTGCGTTTGCTCCCAGGATGGGGTGGTAGTCTCTGTCAGCGAGGCCGTTGTTTCTGGTGTAGGAGTGGTGGCGGTAGCGGCGGTTTCAGTGGTTGACACCATGGTCTCCTCCCACGACGGCGTGGATGTCTCTGTTTTCTCCTCCCATGACGGAGTGGATGTCTCGGTTGTGTCTTCCAGAGACTGTGTGGTAGCCCCGGTTGTCTGTTCCCACGAAGGAGTCGTTGCGGTTGTTGTTTCCTCCCAGGACGGGGTGGTTGTTGTGGCCTCGACAGTGGCCTCGACAGTGGCATCTGCGGTGGTTCCTGTGGTGGTTTCTGCCACAACAGTGACACTGGTGTGGTCATTGCTCTCGAGAGAATCATCGTCGAGACTCCCGTTAGAGGCGTAAACTGAAGCTAGAAGTGGAATGACTGCAAGCGCAGCGTTGTGTGAGTAGATAGAAGGCAGCATCTGTGTTGCATGCCTTCCAGATCATGGCTTCTTATACCAGATCAAAGCTTCCCCAGAGCTAAGCACCGTTGGAAAACCAGCCATCTGTTCCTCATCAATATTCCGTTTCAGGAAGAAGCAAAACATAGTGCCAAGCTTACCTAAGACAGGGAAAAAACACGCTCCAGATCGCCTCCTGTGACACGGCACCCTTACATAAACACGCCAACTCGAAGCCTAAGCGAGATATCAACATACAAGCAATTTACCCAAATTAGCAGGCCGTGGCCCCTCATATAACCTAAAAAGACCAATGGTACACAGATCGTCGACCTTTAGTCCCGAATCCGGTGACCTGATGAAAATGGCGAGTTATTGGCAATATTTACCTCTTTCTCCAACTGGAAATATTTCCTGTTTAAGGCGGACACTTTTTCTCGGAGCCGCACCCCTGCCGTTCCAAAAATAGAACCGTGTTTTCAAGATCCGGCCAGATCACAAAATATAAATAGCAAGGTTTTCCATCGTGTTTCGATCTTCAATTCAATAATGTCTTCTGCTGCCTCCACTTACTCCCTTGTCGGAAACGCTAACGTGTCTGGATCCAACTCCACCTCCTCTGCTTCCTCGAGCTCCTCCGCTGGTGCAAGCTCCTTGTCCAACCCTATCGCCTACTCTGGCTCCAACTCCAAGTTGGTCGCTCTTTTTGCTGGTTTGGTGACACTCGGTGCTGTTGTCTCTGCTCTCTAAGCAAGCCCATCCACACACCAATACTACATAGCTGATTAATAAACGTTCTACTTTTTGATTTCGTGTGCTTATGTAATCGCAGTTCACGCTGGGTTCTTCCTGTCGACGCTGGCGTTGAGCAGTTGCAGGTTGATACATGCATCGTTGGTTCCTGTTCCCGGGCTGGCGTCCTCGATCAGCTCGAATCCGCGGAAGTTGAACCGCACCATCGTTTCGCCGGCCGCGTCTACCAGGTAGTATTTTTTCTCCTTTTCGGCAAGCGTGTCTTTGAGACGCGCAAACCGCGCGTCCTTCAGCAGGCTTTTCAGCTTATTATTGTAGCTTGGCGGCGTCACATTCAGCGTGTACACGGCCCGGTCTGGCTGTGTCCCGGAGAACGGTAGCGGCGAGTTCGCAGGCGAGAGGAACGACGACGAGGTGGGTGTTCCTTTGGTCAGCGACAACGAGGTGATCAACGCCGGCGCAGGGTTCTGCGGCGTTTGCTGGTGGTTGTTCAGCATTGTCTCTGCTATTTGGATCTTCATCGAGATCAGCGTGTCGTACAGCAGGTTTTTCAGCCGGAAGTTCTTGTCCATAATCGAGTGGTTGAATAATTTGATCAGGTTCACCAGAAACACGTCTCGTTGTAGATTGACGGACCGTTTGAGGATCAGGTCCACCAGAAACGTCTTGTGGATGAGCACGATCCTCGAAACAAACATCACGGCCTTCTCTAGGTCGTCCATGTTGCGTGCCGTGTTCACGTTGGAACAGTAGTACATGAGCT
The DNA here is from genome assembly GCA_030674565.1 of Ogataea thermomethanolica. Taxonomy (NCBI): domain Eukaryota; kingdom Fungi; phylum Ascomycota; class Pichiomycetes; order Pichiales; family Pichiaceae; genus Ogataea; species Ogataea thermomethanolica. The sequence goes on from JAKTYW010000003.1 coordinate 238,136, forward strand.
TCTCCAGCGACAGATTGAGCGAAAAGACCAGCGAGTCAGTCATGGAAACCACGCCGGGGTTTCGCAGCCGCGAGCACGCAGAAGCCACGTCCATGAGAATCCGCACGTAGTTCTTGCCCTGCATCATGAGCCGGGGAAACTGTTCAGATCCCAGGTACAGCTCCTCGCAGCAGCACAGAAACCGGAGCTTCAGCGGGTCGTCCAGGTGCTCGAACAGGTCGCTGATCAGCACAGCGTCGTTTTTGGACACGTCCAGGTGGGCCAGCAGACTCCGCAACAGCCCGGGAAGCGCCTCCTCGCGCCAGTTCAGGTCCTGCAGAAGCATCTTGAACACCAGCTGGCACAGGGGAAGGTTGAAATAGTCGAGCTTGGAGACGAGCGTCCGCAGCCAGGACTCGTCCTGCGTCGTCATGGAGCACTGCATGAGCGCGGAAAATAGGTTCTGGGTCAGGAGCTTGGACGTTCCGGCGGCGTGGAGCTGGTCCACAAACTGCATTCTATTTCTGGTCAGAACTGTCCACAGACCCTTGACCGTGAGCGCGTTCGGCTTTCGCGACCTCGACGTGGTGCGCAGCATGCGCGAGCCTGAGTCTCCGGTGGCAGGCGGCGACTGGTCCACAGGGACCACCGGCAGGTCCGAGAGCGGGTTGAGATCGTCCACCCCGACGCCAGCCACGATGTTCACCTCTGCAACGGCGAGCGACGGTCTGGACGTCGCGATAGGAATCTTACACAGCATTGCGAGCAGCTGCATCGAAAATTCGGCCGCGTGCTCCGTCCGGAACACTTTCTGCTGGAACTGCATCAGAAACATGTCGCGGTCGCCCAACTCAAAGTCCTGGCAAAAAAGCACGTCCCAGACCAGTCGCTCGCCGTTGTTGTTGTTGAAGTCGTCCTTGGCGGTCTCCTCGCAAAGACGGCAGACCGTGTGGACGTCTGTAAAATTGTCAATTAACAAACGGACCACATAGCGAAGCGAACTGTCGTAGTCCAGAGCCAGAGACGGAAGAACCGTTTTGCGCAGATGCACAAGAAACACGGCGTTGAACTCGGACCGTTTCCAGAGCTGGAGGTCCTTGAGCAGTCGCGCAACGGCGTGGTTCTGGTCTGGTGAGTAGCTTAGGCTGCTGGCCAGGTTCCAGTACTGGTTGAGCGCGTGGTTGCAGGCATGCGAGTACTCTGCTGCGTTCAGCAGTCGCTCGGCGGAGCTGACCCCAATGAGCGTCAGGTGCTCCTGCAGAATGTTGGAGAGCGTGAACTCGGCGTCGCGCAGCTTCGGCACCAGCAGCGGGTTCAGGTACACGTCTGGCAGCACGCGCAAAATTCGGAACCTGTCTTTCTGGGCCCACGAAGCCACCACGCCGTGGATTTTCTGTAGGGCGGTGGAATTCTCCTGGTACGAGCACGCCAGCAGTTCGTCGTTGTACGAAACCAGCTTCAGCAGCAGACAAAGCGGCTTGGGGTCGATCTCGTCCGCAGCGTTGACCAGCTCCACCGCGAGACCCAGAAGCTGCGCGGTTTTCCTGTAGTACTCGTCAAACAGTCGGTAGAAGAACATCAGCGACTCTTCAGCAAACACCCACTGTGTCTCTGTGCGGAGACGCGACAACATCCAGGCATAGTTCTTGACACGCGTGCCGACCGTGAGCGGGTCGCTGGTGGAACAGAACCAGTTCTCGTTGGCAAGAGACTCGAGAGAAAGATTGAGCCGGGCGTCGGTCTGGAGCTCGTCCTTGTCGACCAACACCAGGCCTGTGCACTCCACCAGCCGGCGCCGTATGTTTCTAGCGTTGGAGTCCTGCACAGAAAGAGAGTCCAGAATTAATAGATGGATGTAGCAGGACGGGTCGGCCTCTTGAAGATAAATGACACCAGACGCAATAAGGCGCCGCAGATACGACGACAGCACGAACAGGCCCAGCGCGTGCAGGTCGTTGACGAGGAAAAGAAAGCCGCATAGGTCGTACGCGCCGTGGTCTGGATCGGAGTAGCGAATGGTATGGGCCATCTCGTATGCAAAGTCTATGATGCACATTTCGAGCTCGAGCTTGAGATGGCGGTTTTTCTTGGTTTTACCCTGCGACAGCAGGTTCAGCTGAAGACGCAGCAGCGAGCACACGGCGTTGGCCCGCGTGACAGGACTGGAGCCGCGGAAACTGGAAATGCTCCATTTGAGAATCATCCCCAGACACTCCTTCCAGCTGTCAGAGGAGCCTGGCTCGTCGCCGCTGGGCAGGTCAAACACCTCGGCACGCAGGTCGTGCAGCGACGTGGATTGGATATCGTCCATTTTCTGGACGATCTGCGTGGCCTTTTTGCTGCCGAAAACCGTGTACGTCTCGCTGGAGGTGTCGTCTATCATGAGCGACTCGTTTCTGTACGCAATCAGCTTGTATTGCTCGCTGACGGGCGAGAGCTTGAGGTCGATCAGAGCCCGGAGATCCGACTTGAGCGCATTCCACGAGTTGGGAATGATAAACGAGTCCGAGTTGTAGTAGAACAGGTACTGCACCAGCAGCTGGAAATCGGCCAACAGCTTGGGGTGCTGGATGCTGGAGACGGCAACAAGCAGCTTTTCGGCCAGCTCCTTGGAAATGTAGTCGATGGAGATCATCTTGAACCAGAAAAGACGCACCAGCTGGTAATGAACAGCCACCAGGTTGTGTTGTCGGGACTTCAATAGCCCGTCCAGATAGCTCACTATCCATGACAGAAACGTGTCCCTGTTGAGCAGCTCCTCCACGAACAGGTTGCTGCTGAGATCGAGAACGTAGTTGAGCCGGTTGCGCCAGCTGTCGCGGTACTGAGGCGCAAAGGACGACGAAATAACGTGCTCCAAAAACTGCACTATCTGCTCGGTCCACTCGACGACCCACTTTGCCACGACGTTGGTGTTCGAGCCCGACGGCGTTTTCCGTTTGATCTGGCGCTGCTCGTTGGACGCCACGCACTTCACCAGCCAGATTGCGCGGGCAATCGGCACCTTGTGAGCCATGCACTGTTCCAGAAGAAACCTGTTTCGAAGCCCGTGGGGAATGGCACGGGCCAGCTGTCGCAGGGGCACCCCGGGGTCTGCCAGGTTTCCCATCCACAGATCGCGACGGTGCTCGGTCAAGGTGACCCGCGGCGGAGGCCGATACGTGGATTTGGACTTGATCTTGTTGATGTCCCGCCGTTTGGCTAGGGCACGCACCATGACGTCGCTGAGGACGCCCATTTTCCAGCTGGGCCCGGGGTCGGGGGCCTCGGGCGTGGACTTGTTGAGCATCTGCGTGAATATCTGGCGTCCCGAGTGCGACTCGCTCGGAACCACCGCAGCCTCGAAAAAGCCCTTCTGCAGATGGCTCTTCATAATGACGTCGTCTTTGGACGAGTGTTTCCAGATTCTGAAGTCGGGATACACCGGCTCCTTGGATGCTGAGGAGCACTCGCCATTCAGCGGATACACTCCGGCCGGATTGGGCACTTGGCCGCCAGAGGTGGTCATTTCTAAAACAAGAAAAAAGCACCCACTTAATTTAATATTTAAATTTATTACCTGAATTATCTCTTTTTTATCTTGTTTTATCCTACTTAATATTTATTTAACACAATTAATAAATAATTGTGTGTCTCTCGTTTTTTCATGAACACGCACCGGCCCATAGAATCGCCGTACCGGCCAACCGAGCCTGCTGTGCTGAACGCAGCGTTCAACCAGGACCAGTCGTGCTTCGCTGTGTGCCACGAGTCAGGGTTCCAGGTGTACAACACAGACCCCATGGAGCTACGCATGAAACGAACCTTCAACACCAACGGGGGAATCGGCCTCATTTCCATGCTGCATCGCACCAATTACGTGGCTCTCGTCGGCGGCGGGAGACAGCCGCGTTTTCCTGTCAACAAGGTGTGTGTTTGGGACGACCTCAAGAAGAAACCCTCCATCATGCTGGAGTTCATGAGTCCCATTTTGAACGTGCTTCTGTCCCGCATACTGATTGTGGTGGTGCTGAAAAACAAGGTGCTGATCCACGTGTTTGAGTCCAAGCCGCGACTGCTGGCCCAGCACGAGACGTACGACAACGAGGCTGGCGTCGCAGAGCTGAGTGTCAAGGAACAAACAAGTTTTCTGGCCTTCCCGGGCCGGGCCATGGGCCAGATCCAGCTCGTGGATGTTTCGCCCGCAAACCGCGACCGCAACCTGATCTCGATCATCAAGGCTCACAAATCCAAGATCCAGTGCCTCGCCATCTCCAACTCGGGAGCCCTGATCGCCTCGGCCTCGCAAACAGGAACAATCATCCGGATCCACAGCACTGCGAAATGCTCCTTGAAGTTCGAGCTGCGCCGTGGACTCGACAAGGCCATCATCACATCCATCAAGTTCTCGCCAGACGACACGAAGCTCGCCGTGCTGAGCGACAAAAACACTCTCCATGTGTACAACCTGGCCTCCCCCGACCCGAAACCCGACTCCTCGATGGCCAATCGCACCAACAGACTGCATCTGCTGAGCTCCGTACCGCTGATGCCCACGTACTTCCGGTCGGTGTGGTCGTTTGTGTCGTACCATATCGATACGAAGGACGACGCAGTAAACGACCGTGGCGTGCTCGGGTGGGCCGACAACGTCAGCATTGTGGTGCTATGGAAGGTGAAAGGCACCTGGGAGAAATATACGCTGGTGGAAAACGAAAAGTGGACGCTTGTGCGCGAGGCATGGCGCCGTTTCGAAGAATAGTACGCGGAGAAGATTTATTATTATAATTTGGGTCCTGGCCGAGGGGCCCCCATACGACAGGCCACCTCGAAATAAATAGCTGTGGACGGCGGACACCAGGTCACCACGCGGCAACGACGAATATACGGGGCCCAGCCGTGTCGTTCCAGTAACGCCACGGCGATCTGCACATGGCCAAGACTGCGGCCAAAAACAGCGATCTCGACAACCGAATGGGCCGTGTTCAGCGCCTCGAGCTGTGCAGCGCAGACGGCTGCCTGCAGTGGCGCGCTCGACGAACGGTCCACGTCAAAAATGGATACTCGCAACATGAAAATTTGAGATAACAGCAGCCGCATCTTGGTCTCGCGGTGCAGGGGTGTGTGGCTCGATGCTAGTGCTCGTCAAGGAGCTCCGCGCGCAGGATGGGCAGGTTTTTGTCCTGGAACAGGTGTTCTCCATCGGTCATCAGCACACACCGTTTGGCGTCCATGTGGGTCTGGAACACCGCGACGTACGTGCTCAGCCGGGTGATTTTGTTGACATACACCAGGCGCAGGCTCAGAGGCTCCACCTCGTACAGGTTCAGGGGCGCAAACGAGTTGGCGAGCCGCTGTCTATTTATCGTTGCTGGGATGTTGCGTATGATCACGCATTTGTTCCGCTCCACGGGGTGTGTCTGCAGATATTCCGTCGTTTGGACCGAGTCCGGTTCTAGCCATGGCTGTTTGGCCAGCAGACTGGCCAGGGCGGAGTACTGCGGTCTTTCTTCCAGATGGGACAATTTGTACTGTAAAAACTTTTTGAGAACGTTCCAGTTGACCAAGCTCCTGTTGATTGTAGTGTCGCTGAGCAGGGGAAAAAACATCTCGTTCATCTCCTCATTAAAATCGGCGAAATTGAACGACGAAAACGTCCCGTTGAACACGAGCGAGCGCGTCTCGCTCCAAAAAATGGCCGCATCCTCGAAATTGTCAAACAGAAGGTAATGGGTTCCGGACGGCGCCAAAGAGTGCGCATATCGGCCTTTAATTATTTGTTTGACCTGGGCTCTGCGAGTGTACATTGCTGGGATCGCGGCATACGAACGCTGGATATCCGTCGCCCCCAGCAGGCCCGGCTTGCTGTATGTCTTCAACAGGCACGAGTTCATCAGCTCGGGCGTTGTCTGCAGCGTGCTGGAAGCCTCCCTCGCGGCACGCCATGGAGCCAAATTGCCTGGCCCAGCAACGTCCGCAATGGCACAGAAATCGGGCTGCAGCCTCCGCTGGATCATCCGCGCCAGGTTGATGATCTGCACAGGCCCGCGCGGCCTCAAAGTGGGCTGGGCAACCGGTAAATTCCTCATGGCTTTGTCTCCACCTTTTTACCCTCTCTTTCTTTTTGGCAGAGTAAATTATTTTGGTAGAGGGTTTTTTTCTTGTCTTTATTCTTCCATTTGTATATAGTCACCAACTTGCTTTATTGGTGATCTTCGCGGCCCGCTTGTACATAGTCAGCAACTATCCGCTTAGATTAAGCTAGATGGCCAATTGGAGTTCATTTAAAGGGGCTTCTGGTAAGTACTGAACAAGAAACACCGAGATTCTAACAGTCCAGTCGATGAGACAAGAGGCAACAGTCCATGGGACACAAAGTCGGCAAAAGAGGTGTCTGGACTTGGCGGAGCTCAGCTGATGTCGTCGACAGAGCTGGACAACGAGGTGGCGAGCATCATATCCAGCTTGAGCGGGGCAAACTCCAATGTGTTTGCCAAAACCAACTCTGTCTTTGCGCCATCGGTGAGCCAGATGGGGCCGCTCGACGCAGCGGGCACCGTCAGCGATTCGGGGTCGGAGTTTCCCAACCTGAAAGACGCCCTGAGCGCCATCAGCGCTCCAGTGCCGCAGCACAAATCGCGCTTTGTCAACAACATGTTTGGATCGGCCTCTGTTTCGGGGGTCAGTGTTTCGCATTTCAACCCTTCCAATCTGGGATCCTCGAATTTCCTCGAGAAGTTTGCCTCTGTCACAGAGAAAACGAGAGAGTTGGAGTTGAAAATGGCAAGACTCAACGTCCAGAACTCAAACGCCTCCTCCACGGGATCGGGCAACACGGGTACTATATCTCCCTCAGACATGATGCAGTCCAGAAGGTCTTCCAATATGAATCCCAGCGATCTTCCCTCGCCTCAAACAACGTTCCGTGAACCCAGAAAACAGTCGTTTAGCGAGAAGTTCGAAAACTACGTTTCCAACTCAAGCTCCCCCACAATGCAGTATGTGACAGCATCGCCTAATTCAGTGGCTCTTGGCGATGCACACTCCGAACATAGCTCTGTGATTTTAGATTCCTCAAATGACCATCTGAAGAATATCTGGAACCCAGCTACTGCTCCAACGTTCCAGCCTCGCGGGTTCGAAAAACCTGCTGCTCAGTTTGCCCCCCCATTTGATCCTCAGATGGCGGCGTCTTACGGGATGATGCAGTGGCCAATTTGGGGCCAAATGGATCAGATGCCGGTGGAAAATGAAACGGCGGTGGAAGACGAGAATACCGATAATGCTGAGGAAGAACAACCAGCTGTCGCTTCGCCGCAGGGTTTTTTCCAGCCTGGTCTGCGGTCGATGACTCCTTACATGATACCACAATTTAATCCTTATGGGTTTGTTCCGTCGCCTCCGCCGGCGATGGCTACAACGTCTGTTCCTCCAGGAGTGGTGCCACCTCAAGGAGTTGCTTCTCCAGGTCCTTTGGGTGATTCTTCTCCCCGTCAACGAGACGCACCAACGAAGTCATCCTCTCTAGGAAAGGCTATGAAGAAGAGCATGTCTCCTAAGCCGACAAAGATGAAGAAACACATCGTTCGGTCGCCACTGTTGGAGGAGTTCAGAAGCAGTAAGAACAAGGAGTACGTTCTGAAAGACATATTTGGTCATGGATACGAGTTCTCCAAAGACCAGCACGGATCGCGCTTTATTCAACAGCAGCTTGCATTGTCCAACGATAGAGATAAAGAAGTGATATTCAACGAAATTAGAAACCATGCTATTGATTTGATGACTGATGTTTTTGGCAACTATGTTATCCAGAAGTATTTTGAGCATGGCAATGCCGTCCAGCGCAAAATCATGTTTGAATCAATGCGTGGCAGCTTCAACGATCTGTCGCTGCAAATGTACGGTTGTCGTGTTGTTCAGAAAGGTCTAGAGACGCTGGAACTGGAGGACCAGTTGCAGATCTTGGAAGAGCTACAAGGTAACACGCTTCTGCTGGTGAAGGACCAGAACGGGAATCATGTGATACAAAAAGCCATCGAGTGTATTCCGATATCGAAGATTCCGTTCATTTTGGAGTCCATTAAACACCAAATCTATCATCTCTCAACACACCCGTACGGATGTCGTGTTATCCAGCGACTTTTGGAATTTTCCACTGTGAGTGACCAGAAGTACATTCTCGACGAGCTGAAAGACTACATATTCTACCTGATCCAGGACCAGTTTGGCAACTACGTGATACAGCACGTTGTTGAGCACGGATCTGAGGAGTACACTGACGAGATCCTGAAGGTTGTTCTCGGCAACTTGGTGGAACTTTCGAAGCACAAGTTCGCCTCGAACGCTGTGGAGAAATGTATCATTCACCAGTCCGAGGCCAACAGGGGTAAGATCTACCAGGAGATAATGCGCGACAACATGGACCCCAACGGCAAGCTGGACGAAAACAGCTGTCTTTGTTTGATGATGAAAGATCCTTTTGCCAACTACGTGGTCCAGAAACTGGTGGAGTTGATCGACGATCAGAAGAAGAATATTCTGGTGAAGAAGATCCGGGACTATCTGAAGCTGATCAGCAAGAACAATTACGGTAAGCATCTTGCCAGTATCGAGAAGCTGATTGCTCTGAGCGACAGCTACAGCTGAGACGGTGCACGGGTGTTGATTTAAAATCGTTTCCTATACATAGTATCAAGAAAAAAAATATTTTCAAAAAAAAATAAAATAGTGCATGAGTGCGTTTTCTCCGATTCCAGAGAGCGTGACGTCGCAGGAGACAAATTCGTCGTCGGACGAGATGGACAAAATCCCCGAGTTGGACGACCTTTTTTCGCGGCTCGAACAGGCCACCTCCACGAGCACAAAACCCAAAAATGCTGCCACTTTTGAAGAAATCCAGAAGACCGTCTCAAAGCTGCCCAAACTGAGTGCCGGCAACCTAGCGAGCGCTCAGAAACGGACACAGATAAGCAGGATTGACGACCCGATCGAGGTGGCCATTCCACAGGACGCAAAGAAGAACAAGAGCGAGAACGAGCGGTGGTTCGAGATCCCCAAGGTGGAGCTCACAGACAAGCTGCGACGGGACCTGGTGATCCTGAAGAACCGAGCGTCGATCGACCCCAAGAGATTCTACAAGAAGGACAAGTGGGAGGTGCCGGACCAGTTCCACGTGGGGACGCTTGTTGGCGGCGCCGCAGACTACCACAACCGCATCCACCGCAAGAACCGCGGCACTGGGTTTGTGGACGAGCTGCTGAAGGACGAGCAGTCGAGCGGCTGGCTCAAGAAGCGGTTCGAGGAGGTCCAGCTGAAGAAAGGCGGCCGTCGCGTGCGCAAGCCCAAGAAGAGAGGCAGGTATTAGTGGTAATGATGATATATGCTATGAATGAATGTCTGGCGATTCGCTAGCAGAACTGTAGCCCGGAAGCGGCTGGTCGAAGACCTTGATCTTCTCGAAGTTGCGCTGACGGATGCTGTTCCACAGCAGCTTTCTGTCGTTGGACGAGAGGTTGTCCACGTCGACGCCGACCTGGCTGCTGTAGTAGAACTCGAACAGGGTCTGTGTGGCGACAAGGAGGTTGAGGAAGTAGTTTCGCAGGGCCACGGCCGTGGACTCTGAGCCGAACGCAAGCGAGTTCTCGATGCTGACTTTGGCGACGAGGTTCTTGAACTGCGCGTCGATGTTGAACTCCTTGAACAGGTCGGTCTCGACAAGCGTCTGCTGCAGGGCGAGCGGCGACGCGTCCAGCACGTTGATCTGCAGGAGCGAGTCGCGGGCCCTGTCGCGGGACGCCACGTTGAACAGGAACCCGTTGAACTTGGGGTTTTTGAGCGCCTTGATCTTGCACAGCTCGCTCGACAGCGTCGACCGCGCACGGTCCTCCACGGACACCAGCACGCGGTGGCCGGTCCACGCGGACGGCAGCCGGTCCTTGCTCACGCACAGCAGCACCCGCAGCAGGTTGAGGTTCCAGTCGATGAGTTTTTCCGGTCCCGCCTGGGACGAGTGGGTCTGGCGCACAATAACGCTTAGCTCGTTGAACACCTGGCTCCCCACATCGGCGCACGCGGCGATCTGGTCAAGCGCCGTGCTCAGGGGTACCACAAGCGTGCTGGCCGGAGGGAGCGGGTCCTGGTAATCGAGATTAGGCACGTTGAGCGGTTCGCTCTGGACGCTCGTGGCGGAGGAGTATATGGACGACGGCCGGGACGCGATGGAGCGCGTGGACCCGTACGACGGCGTGCGCGTCAAAGAGGGCATAGGGGGTCGCCTCTTGGTAAACAAGGTGCCCCCGTGGCGCACGCGGTCGATCAGCGACTCGTTCTTGGTTTTGGGCCGCGACAGGTTATCCAGCACTACTCGGCGGGCGTGCTGGGTAATTTCATCCGGTGGCCTGAACGGCTGATCTCTGATACTGAACATAGAATAATAAATAAGTAAAGAAAATTGGGAAAGCAGTATTTATATGAACAGCGTCCCCCACAAACGGAACAAGTGCGACAAACGGATAATTGTTATTGTTGTACAAGTTATTGTTCTCCCCTAGTTTTTTTATTGGCCGAGAAAGCTGCCCCCGGAAAAATTTGGGCGAACGGCGCTCAGATAGATTATCCGTGCGGCTCTAATTAATTCTGCGGTCGGTGGAGTGACCCGTTTCGCGCCGCCGTTTCATGATCTCCTCGGCCTCCTCGAGCCCCCGCTTCTTGACCAGCTTGGAGTGGAACAGCCCGCACGCGTTGCACAGCGTCCGTGTTCCACCCGGGCCCTTCCGCCACTCGGGCGTGTTGCTGGACCCGCAGTGCATGCACCGTGTTCTTGGCTTGACGCTCAGGTCCTGGTGCAGCGTTCCCTGCGGCACAAACTTGGGCCTCCGGCTGGGCTCTGTTTCGGAAAAAATGAGTGGCTTGGGCGGGTGCACGCGCAGCAGCGCGGACTCGCCGGTGATCGACGAGTCGGATTTGGTCAGACGGTGGCCGTGGATCTGGCCACTGTGGGTGGGGGACTGCGCCGTCGCGTCGGACGCTGTGGGGGTGGGTGGGATCTGCGGCGGGTTCGACACCAGGTTCTGGAGGTAGCCCAGGAAGTAGCGCACCTGGTCGGCTTTTCGAAGCGCGTTGCGAACGTCGATGTCAGACAGGTTCTGCAGATGGAAGGGCGACGGCGACTTTTGCAGCGTGCGGTGCAACTGGAGCAGGAACTGGAGGCTTTGCTCGTAGTGGTAGAGTCTTTCGCGGTAGTCCTGGGCAGGATCCAGGGCTGGGAAGCGGTATTGTTCAGGGGCAGCGAAATCTGCAGAGGAGGGTCCTGTGGTGGCTGGGGTGGCAGAATGGCCCCCCGACAGGGCTCCCAGCGGACTGGGGATCAGTGACGCAGACACTGGGGCGTGGCTCGAGGGGTGTTCCCGGACGGCTACCACGGGCCCGAAGTAGCCCACGTCAGAGCTATTGCGTAGATGCAGATTCTGGAAGGAGGGTTGAAAGTCGGTGGACAAGCTGGGCAGACGCTGGTGGCCCGTCGCCACAGGCCCCTCGGGCACCTGCCGCGTCGTCGTGGGGGCTTGTCGCGGAAACGTCTTGGTCAGCTCATCAAAGGAAGGAAGCTTGACGTTCAGATTAGGGTGTTTCTTTTCCATCAAAGTGATCATGAGCCTTGGAAGGATAGTAAAGCAAGAGCCAAACGAAGTCTTTGCAAGGCTCCGTATTTCAGCTCCTACTGTTGCTTTATATTTGTTTCCCTTTTGGGATCGAGGTCGATGGAGTCGTCTAAGTGATGCAGCGCAGATGTTCTGCCACTGTGCTAGAGCAACTACAAAATTACCCCTGGGTGCAGGAACAGCGAACTTAATTATACACTAAAGTTACCGTGGCGGCAGAAAAAGTTATAAAATGGGGCTAGAGCAGATGCACAAGCAGCGCACACAATGCACAAGCAGCGAAGCACAATGCGCGTCCTATCTGGGTTGCATTTGCTTTACTGCACTCCCTCAATGACAACCTTGATCACGTCGGTTCTTCCCTGCTTAACCAGCTCAAACGCCTGTTCTGCTTCGTCGAACTTGAACCGGTTCGTGATCAGCTTCTTCACGTTGACCTTTCCCTGGGCAACCAGGTTCACTGCAGTCGGGTACACGCCCGCAGAGTACCGGATGCTTCCTGTCCAGTTGAGCTGCTTCACAAGCGCCTCGGTCACAGGGAACTCCACAAACTCGCGGCCCATTCCTGCCTGGACAAACCGCGCCTCTGGCCGGGTCACAAACACACCCACCTGGATGCACGGCTCGGCTCCCGTGGCCTCCAACACCACGTCTGCCCCCATCCCCAGATCAAACCGCGACTTGATGTCGGCAGACACACGCTGAGCAAACTGCTCCTCGGACTCGTCTGCCGCGCGCAAGGGCATCTTGTACACCTTGTCTGCGCCGTACGTGCTGGCAAACTCCAGTCGACCGTCGTTGATGTCGCAGCCTATAACTTTGGTGCAACCGTACGCCTTGGAAACAGCCTGGCACAGCAGCCCGATCGGCCCACACCCAAACACAACAACGCTGTCTGTGGCCTGCAGCTTGGCCCGCTTGCAGATCTGCACGGCAACACTCACCGGCTCCACCATCGCAGCCTCCTCCATGTCCATCGAGTCCGGAATCTTGTACACATAGTCGTACGCCACGGTGTAGTACTTGGCCAGAGTTCCGTCGTCAGGCGGCGTTGCGGCAAACACCATTTTCTCGCAATGGTTATACTTGCCGTCTCTGCACACAGAACAGAATCTGCACGGAACTCCAGGCTCGACTGCAACCCGGTCTCCCACCTTGACACCCTCCACCTCGCTGCCTGTCTCCACCACCACCCCAGCAGACTCGTGGCCCAGAATCATCTCCGTGCCCTTCTCCAGGACGAACTTGCCTATCCGTCCCTTCTGCCAGTAGTGCACGTCGCTCCCGCAGATCCCCGTCTGCGCAATATGGACACGCACGTCCGTGGGTTTGAGCGGCTGGGTTCTGCGCTCCTCGAATGCCACCTTCTTGATGTCCTTTAGGACAAACGCCTTGTAAACTGGATCGACTGGATCAACAACGTCAACCATTTTGTATACCGGCCTGGTGATGGATATGGGCCCATTTATATATCTGAGCCAGTGCTCTGTCACCCTCACAGATTCCCCGGATTTGTGCGTTTTTTTTTTTCGCACGCCATGTGGGGTACATCCAACCCCGTCCCCCAGTATATAAACCGGGGGGACGCCAGCGATCTTTGCAATCATGCTGTTCAAACCAGAAAACGCCAACGTGTCCTCTCTGTTCTCGCTCAAGGGAAAAGTCTCTTTCGTCACCGGTGGCTCGCGAGGAATCGGGCTCGCTGCTGCGATCGGCCTCGCAGAGGCAGGCTCAGACATCGCTATAACCTATAACTCGTCCTCCGCCGAGACCATCACGCAGCTCGAGCAGGACTTTGCGGCCCTTGGCATCACGTTCAGAGCGTACCAGTGCAACGTGTCTGATAAGACGGCCATTGAGTCCACCACGGAGCAGGTGCTGGCAGATTTCGGCCGTCTGGACGTGGTGGTCCCCAACGCAGGCATCTGCATCCACGCCCCAGCAGAGGAGTTCTCGGCAGAAAACTTCAGAAAGCAGATGGAGGTCAACCTGGACGGCGCGTTCTACACGGCGCAGGCCGCTGCCGTCGCGTTCAAGAAGCAGAAGGCGGCCGGTCAGCTCGACCAGGGCCGCATTGTGTTCACGGCCTCTGTGTCGTCGCTGATCGTCAACTACCCCCAGAAACAGGCCCCCTACAACGCCAGCAAGGCAGGGCTTGTCCGGCTGGCGATGTGTCTGGCGGTGGAGTGGATCGATTTTGCCAGGGTCAACTGCGTGTCGCCAGGATACATCGACACAGACATGGTGGAGTGCCACCCGAAGGAGTGGAGAGACGTGTGGGGGGCCATGATCCCGGCCCAGAGAATGTGTGCTCCGTACGAGCTCAAGGGTGTCTACGTCTTCCTGGCCAGCGACGCGTCCTCGTACATGACGGGTGCCGAGCTCGTGACTGGCGGAGCATACACGCTGACCTGAACCTGGCCCTGTTATAGTTATTAGTTATACATAACCTCTCCCCTAAAAACTCACTGCAGAAACTGCTGCTCGATGTCGAAGCTCACGGGCCACAGCACAGAGTGCAGCTGCGCCAGCTGCGACAGCGGCGACTCGTCCGTCCCCTGGTTCTCGCCCTCCAGCTTGGTCTCTGTCTCGATGTAGCCCGAGCCCAGGCTCTCGATCAAGTCCATCACCCTTTGCGCGCTCGGGCACACGCCCAGCAGCTTCTGCAGGATCTCCTGGGCACGCGACACCTGCCACCGCCACGCCTGCGCCTGTACGGAGCACGGGTCGTTGCGCAGGCAGATCAGCGGCATCAGCGTCGCTGGAATCAGAAAGTACAGCGTGTACCACGCCTCCATCCGGTTGTGCGTGTCTTTGCGGTTCCAGAACTCGTGCATGCTGTCGATGGTCTGTTTGCACTCCTCCAGGCAGATCTCGCCCGCCTGTCGCTCGTGCACGCTCTCGTGGCCATTCTGCAGAAGCACCTGCTTCAGAAGAAACGTCCTGTACATCAAGATGCGCAGGTTTCGACACCTCCAGAACAGCACCGCGTGCGCCAGCTCGTACGGGGCCGTCACGCCGGCCGTCTCGCCAAAATACTCCGGCACCATCATCTGCCACCGCGAAATGTACTTGGCGTCCCACGCAAGAAGCTCCTGTGCTTCGGGAAATGGGTCGCTGATGATGCGCTCGTAGATGCTGTTTGTGAGCAGGTGGAAGAGCGACTGCAGCCGCACACTGGTGTAGATGGTTGGCTCGCGCGACTCGGACGGAACCGTCGTGGTGTGCGCCGTCAGCACCGAGTCCTCGACGTTGTAGGGCAGCTTGGCGTCGATGCCCGCGCACGGGATCCCCAGAGGCCGGCCGTACGTGATTGTCTGTCCGCAGTCGAAAACGTACATGCACCACCAGATGCGCGAGGCAATCTCCTGGTCCAGCAGCGACCCCGAGCTGGCGTCCGAGTTCTTGTGCAGGCCGAGGCCCAGCGCCATGCGCACCGCGACTCCCAGATAGTTGTAGCCCGAGTTGGGTCTGTCGCGCTTCTGGAGATAGTTGGAGAGCAGCGTCAGCGTCTGCACGACTGTGATGTTGCCCGTCTCCAGCATCTCGAACGTCAGGTTGGCCTTGGCCTGCTCGAAAAGAGCCAGGTCCTCGTTGTCGTCGGGGTCTGTGGCAGACATGAAGCAGCCAATCGCAGCCACCGTGTACATCAGGCTTTTCCAGCCCACCTCCGGCCGAGGAACGATCTCGTTCAGCTGGGCCATGAAGAGCGGCTTGTAGATAATCGGATAGGATATGTGGTAGGTGTTGAAATATTGCGAGATGTAGTGGTCGATTCTGCTCTGCAGCGCGACGCTCGACGTGGGCGTGGGGTTCTGCTGTCGGGATGGCGACGTGATGTGCTTCTCAAAGGGAAAAAAGCTCCCAAAGGCCAGCGAGATCACAGACGCTATGGACGCCGTCCCCAGATACCCGTTTCTGTCTGTGATGGCCATGCCGTCCGTGGACGAGGCCTTCTGCGCGTTGGCCTCGGCGCGCTCGTCCCACGCGTACGACGCAGACCCTGGCGACGTGAGGCTGTTCTGCCGTGGGGCCCTCGAGCTGTCGCCGGCGATTGCGGTCAGCGGGATCAGCTGCGCGATCTGCGCCATCTGTTGCTCCTCGGTCTGCGCCAGCTCGTGCTCTGCGGTTTCCAGCGACGCCGCACGGTTCTCCAGCTGTGGATTCTGGTCGGAGTTCCTGTCGGGCGCCCTTTTCAGGTCCAGCACAAACGCCTGGATCTCCTCGAGCTCGCCGATATCGACGCCGTTCCGACACTGGCGGAACAGGTCAGACAGGTCCAGCTCCGGGGCAATCAGCTTCAACATCTCGGTGCACACCCTCAGTTTGGTCTCGACCTCGGTCAAATGCCGCCTCGTCAAGGGTGTTTTCTCGTTTCTGGGGTACAGACAGTGCCGGCCATACTTAGAGCACGAACAGCAAACAGGCAGCTCTCTCGAGCACTGGAGTCGTCTTCTCTTGCACTCGTTGCAAGCGTAGATCACACTGTCGTCAGTCAGCTTGGCCTCGAGACGCATGGTCAGGTAATTCTAGGTTGAGTGTCGGTATGATATATTCCAAGTGGAGGCCCACGCTGCCCCGCATTTTATCACGGAAAAATAATCGGCCAAAGTCCGGGGTAGCATTTCCAGGGTGGCAGTGCACCTATTTTTTTTCCCCAGCCGAAATGTGCACCATATAAAAATGGAGCCCTAGGAGCTCTTTCTGTATCTTGATTCTATCGCCATGCCTCAATCTATCAGAAAACCAAACCCAACGATCTCTGACTCTGTCTTCGAAATGTTCTCCATGAAGGGAAAACTGGTCATCCTCACTGGAGCCTCCGGAGGAATTGCCCACGAGGTGGCCCGTGGTCTTGCTGAAGCGGGGGCCAACCTCAGTCTCTGGTACCACAAAAACCCCTCCGCAATCGAGCTCGCCAAAGAGCTGACTGCCAGCTACGGGGTCCAGGCCAAGGCTTACCAGGTGGACGTGCGCAGCTGGGACGCCGTGGAGAGCACCGTGGCAGCCACCATGGCTGACTTCGGCAGCGACCTTCACTGCATGATTGCCAACGCGGGAATCCCCGCCAAAGCCGGAGGGCTCGAGCAGACCCTCGAGGCATTCCACGACGTGTTCGACACAGACCTCGTCGGCGCGTACTACTGCTCCAGGGCTGCAGGCTTCGTCTTCAGAAAACAGGGTTTTGGAAGCATGATTTTCACCGCCTCGATGTCCGGCCACATCGTCAACGTTCCCCAGCAACAGGCCGCGTACAATGCTGCAAAGGCTGCGGTCATTCACCTGTCCAAGTCGCTTGCGGTGGAATGGGCAGATTTCGCAAGAGTCAACTCCGTGTCGCCTGGATACATCGACACCGCCATCTCCGGCGACTGTCCGTTTGAAATGAAGGAGGCCTGGTTCAACATGATTCCTATGAAGCGTGACGCAGACCCCCGCGAGCTGAAAGGAATCTACCTGTACTTGGCATCCGAGGCTTCGTCGTACACTACCGGCAGTGACTTTATTGTTGACGGAGGTTTCTGCTGCCCTTAAAAAAAAGCAACCGTGATCCGGGCGACAATCAACCTATGACGTGTACCATCTTTTCAGGGCCACCCCAGATTTTTTCCTAAATGGAGTTTGGTCAGATCTCAGAATGTGCAGTATATATAGTGATTCAATTGTCAGCTCTTGTCCTGTAAATGATTCGCCTGAACACCACTCCAATTGAAGAAATCGTCGGACCTGCCATCGCACAGGTGCTTCCCAAGCACGATAAGCCCTGGTACCAGACCAAACACTTGCTTACGCTGAACTGCATGCTGCTGGTTCCGTTGCTGTCGTCGGCCACTGCGGGCTACGACGGCTCGCTGATGAACGGACTGCAGTCCCTGGACGAGTGGAAAGACTACTTTGGCAATCCTCGAGGAACCATGCTGGGATTCATCAACGCTGCCCAGAACTGCGGCTGTCTGCTGGCCTTGCCCGTCATCGGATGGCTCACAGACAGAATCGGAAGACGCCCTGTGCTGTTCAGCGGTCTGGTCGGCATTGTTGTGGCCACCATCATCCAGGCCTCGTCCTTCTCGCTGGCCCAGCTCATTGTGTCTCGTTTCATCGTGGGGGCCGCAGGTATGTTTGCTGTCCAACCAGTGTCCCTGCTGACAGCTGAGCTGTCGTATCCGTCCTTCAGAGGCAAAATGACCTCGTTGTACTGGTGTCTGTGGTACCTGGGTGCAATTCTGGCCTCGTGGTCCTGCTACGGTACGTCTGGTCGCGGTGACACGTGGGCCTGGAGAATCCCCACCATCTTGCAGGCAGGGTTCCCTGTGGTGCAGTGTCTGTTCATCTGGTTTGTCCCTGAATCTCCAAGATGGCTAGTTTCCAAGGGAAGGGTCTCGGAGGCCAGAGCGATCCTTGTCAAGTACCACGCTGCCGGAGACGACACGCTTCCCCTGATCGACGTGGAGATGTCCGAGATCGTCCAGGCGCTCGACATGGAGAAAGAGGCCGCCAAGTCCAAGTGGTCCGACCTCATAAAAACCCCGGGAAACAGAAGAAGAACGTACATCGCCCTGAGCGTTGGTGTGGGGGCCCAGTGGAACGGTATTGCTGTTGTGTCGTACTATCTCACACTCGTCCTGGACACCATCGGAATCACTAGTTCCAGCATGCAGTCTCTGATCAACGGTCTGTTGCAGATATTCAACCTCGCGGCCGCCGTCACCGGTGCCATGGTCGTTGACAGGTTCGGTAGACGGTCGCTGTTCATCTTCTCGTGTATTGGGATGCTGTGCTCGTACATTGTCTGGACCGCTTGCTCCGCCAAGTTCGCACAGACAGGCTCCAAAAGCTATGGCCGCGCCGTCCTGGGCTTCATCTTCATCTACTACTTCCACTATGACATCGCGTACACGCCTCTGCTGCTTGCGTATCCCACCGAGATCTTCCCCTACCATCTGCGTTCCAAGGGTATCACTGTTGAGCTGTTTGGAATCTACTCGGCCCTGCTGATTGCCGCCTTCTGCAACTCCATTGCCATGGACAACATTGGCTGGAAGTACTACATTGTTTTCTGCTGCATTCTGGGTGCGTTGGTGGCCAATGCGTACTTCTTCTACCCAGAGACCAAAGGCTACTCTCTGGAGGAGATCGCGCGCATTTTTGACGGCGACGAGGTGATTCCTCTTGTTGACGACGCAGACTCGTTCAAGGCCAAGGTGGAGCATCGCGAGAGCGTCTAGTTGTCTTGTGCGTCAGACACCGTTGATAAGGGCCCAGCAGAGCGTCAGAAACACGGAAACAGAGAGCTCGGGCTCTCTCGAGACGGCGCCGTTTTCTTGCTGGGATTGCGTGGTGTTGACCACCGTATAGTTTTTGTGTATCACTTGAAGAACATCGTGGGATTCTGAAAATAAGCGCTGTTTTCTTAGCAGCTTCGTGCTGGGCTTGGTCTCCAGAACGTCCCTTTCCCAGTCCTTTTCGGAGGGCCAGCTTTTTCCCAGTAGAGTGGCCCTGCGCGTGTCGTTTGCGTGCACTGCGCCCATCAGCACCGACGTTTCCAGCGACCGGTAGTTCGCCTGTTCGTACACTTTCGCACTGCACAGGGAGTTGAGCAGCTCGAAGGTGTTTTTATTCTGCGGTCAGCGGGGCGTAATCGTTAGTACTTACGTATGCTGGACAGAACTTGCTGCACTCAGCAACCAGCGCCCCGGTGTAGTAGCACTTGCAAAACTCGTTGGACGGGGTGCAAGAAAGGTACCCGCTCCTAGCGCGATCGTGGCACTCCAGATAGTATCCGTCGTCCTTGGGATTAGCGGCAAAAGCTGGCAATACGTACGCAGAGCGGCCCGCACTCGAGAAACGACTCGGAGTTGAGTATGGCCAGGACGGTGGAGACAAAAAGAGTCACAATAATAAGACGTCTCATGAAATAGGGAGACAAAAATTAGACAACATGATTCCCTAACGGGCGAGTCATCGACGCGACGAAAAAAAAATGAATCATTTAATTTACGATATTGTCCTTATGGCAACTTCGGAGTCTGGCACCGGCGCGACGAGCAGGATCCGCAACAAGCTGAATTTTCACGACGAGATCCTGTGGCGCAAGTTCTCGTCCAGAAGGCTTCTCTTGGTGGAGTCGCTGTCGCTGAGTTCGAAGAAGGCGTGCGAACAGGACGCCGAGATCGCTGTGTGTGCACAGACGTTGCGGCAGGAGTTTGGGTTTCCGGCAGACACGCTGCCCGAGTTCGACAAGCTGGTGCGGCTGGCCATCCAGAGCGTGCGTCGAAATAAAAAGCGGTCTGAAAAGCGGCTCGCCAGCCGGCGTCGGGGCAAGGACGACAGATCCAGCACAGAGGAGACCAACAGTCCTGTTTTTCTGGACATGGTCAACGAGGACGCGTACCAGAGCGTTGCGAGCTCGGACGAGCCCGAGATCGAGTCAAAAACCGCCATTTCTGCGCTGGTGGCCCCCGTTCTACACCGACCGTTCACAAGCTCTGTGGCCCAGCTGGAGCTCGACCACGACTTCCGCGCGGCAGCAGACCGGCTGCTGAACAACATCAAGAAGTCGCGCACGTGTTTCGAGCTCACGAAGATCACCGCGCGCTCGTTCGAGTCCGTGGAGGGCTTTGGGTCTGCGTGCATAGCTGCGGCCGTGATGTTTGTGCTGGAACGCGGTTTCAGCCATCTTTCGTTCGACTCCACAATCTACATCAAGCAGAAGCTCAACAGCGACCTTATTCTGAGCACCATAATCAAAAGTCTGGACCACGAGTCGCTCGAGGTGGGCCAGCTCGGCGAGTTTGTGGCCGCCCAGCTGTTCAAAAAACTGGTTGGTGGCTGTGTCAAGGACTTTGGGTTCAACGAGGCCCTGTACCCTCTGGCAGACATTTTCCGCAGCATTCTGGACAAGGACTATCCGTTCAGTGCTGCTGCGGGCTCTGCAAACGAGAAACCGTCGATTCTGTCGCGCACACCGTCCTCCGACTCGCTGATCACCGTGGTGATCAAGTTCAACTCCAAAGACCTGCGGTTCATCTACCCGTCCAGCTCGTGCTCCCCGCCCACGCTGCTGGAGCTGATCACCAACTCCAAGACCGCGTTCGGGATCGTCAACAACAATCGGATTCTGAAAATCAGAGACGCGCAGTCCAAGACGCTAATCGACACCGACGTGAGTCTGGAGAGACTGTTCGACGCTACAAAAAATAAAGCTACCAAATTAATTGAGCTGGAACTCATCTATCACAACATGCAAGATTACCTGAATCTGAATTTTGATACGGCGCGCCCGCGCCCGCAGCCAGCTCCCCCGGTGCTGCACCCGCCCCTGCCTCCTGCCCAAGGCCTCCCTTTCAAGTTCCAGCCGCTGCTTTAGTAGCAATGTGGCTCACGCGATTTTCATGTTGGTGATGGCCTGCACCAGCTGCTGGGCCACCTGCTTTTCTGCCTCGCCGAGGTCGGCCTCGTTTTCCTTCTCGTCCAGCTGTTTTTTCTCCAAGTTCTTGCGCTTTTTGATGTTGTGGCTCTTGAGCACCAGCTTGGGCAGCTTGTCGAAGCGCACAATCAGCTTGCGGCCCTCGAACACGTGCCCGTGGAACTTCTCGATCAGCTCGACCGAGTCCTGCAGACTGCCGGTCTGTGCGATCGCAAAGCCCTTGGACATGCCGTTGGGCTGCGTCTTGAGGTGCAGGTGCTGGACCTGCCCCTCTGTCGAGTTCAGGAACGCCAGAACCGAGCCGTACGTGGAGTGGAACGGGATATTTCCGATAAATAGCCGTGTTGGGCTCACATACTTGGCCTCCGAGAAGGTGGTGAGCAGATGCGTGGGCTTTTCGTTGTCGTCCACGGACTCCGACGAGTCGTACTCGTCTGTGTAGTCCGGATACACGATGGACGAGTAATTGTTGCCCAGCTCTGCGGCGCGGTGTTTTTGCTGGCTGCCTGATCTCCCCAGGGTCTGGGCCCTGTATGTCCGCGGCTGGTTGGCGGCTGGGGACGGGTTGCCGTAAGCCAGCAGCGGCTGCGGCGGCGGAACCGTCATCCCGTATGAATAGTAAGGGTAGTACGGCGGCATCTGGTGCACCATCGGAGTCAGAGCCGTGAAGTATGGCTGTCCTCCAGGCTTGGTGTCAGCCGGTGGCTCTGTAAAATAGGAGGCATTTTGCGGCTGGTACGGCCCCAGCAGATGGCTTTGCAGCACAAGATTGTAATACTCATATCCTTCCAAATAGTGTACCATCGCTACGGCCGTAGTGTAGTCCTGGACTTCGATGGAGGCCACAGACAGCCCGTTACTGGGCAGCTCGTAGATCTTCACGTCTCCCAGGAGCTGCCGGTCCACAGAGATGTTGTGCAGCAACGCGTGAACGTCGGCGTGCGTCACGGTGCGTGGCAGATTCAGCACGTTCACCACGAAGGGCGTCCCAGGGGCACCTTGGCCAACAGGACGGAACGTGCTGGACGCGTGTCTAGACAGCCTCTGCTCTGCTCTATGAGACATTAAAACAGGGTCACCAAGTACGGCACGCGTAGATCAAGAATTTCTAAGGGACAGACAAAGTTCTGATTTTTTATTTCCTCCGCTTAGTCGTTGTATATTAACATCTGCCCAAAAATCTGATATCTCTGCTTGAGTCAATCAACCGATCACAATAACGAACAATACCTGACGTGCATCACACTCGGTAATGGCTTTTTTGCGTTTACACCTGGCACCAGACTCCTGGGCCCGCACACGTTGCACCGCTCTATAGTTCTACTTGGCGTACACACCGAAGCTACATGTTCACTTGCGCCACTTCTTCTTTCCGTTCTTGCCGTTTGGGGCCTTGGCCGTTTTGAATCCCAGTTCGCGGGCCAGAGCAGAGTCCAGGGACAGTCCGAACTTGTCAATTCGTCTCAGACTGGCCTCCAGCTGGGGAATCTCGTCCTCGTTACCGAACTTCCTGGCACGGACGATCTTCTTGTTGATCATCTCCACCGCCGCAGCCTTGAGTTCCTCGGGGCTCAGGCTCTTCGGCTGTTCGTCCTTCGCTGCCTCGGCTGGCTCGTCAACAGCGCTCTGTTCTGGCACCGCCGAAGACCCTGTGTCCTCCTTCGCCGGGGCGACAGGCTCCGACACGGCGGCAGCAGGCACTGTTTCTGGCTCCTGCATCTTGGTTTCTGTGTTCTGTGCCTCGTCCTGTGTCTTTTTTTCATCCCCCTCGTCTCCAGCGTCCAATTGAGCCTCGATCTTGTCAGACTCCTCCAGACGGCCAATCAGATCTGCTTTTACTCCATTCGTCGACAATCCTCTCTGTTTTAGTATCTCCTTCAACTGAGACACCGTTTGACTAGCGTATCCGGCCATTTTCAATAACTAACGAAACGCGTAGGTAAACAAGTTTTTACAGCAAGTCATTTCCATCAGAGCACAGCCGTGAACTTGCTGAAAAAATCGTTATAAAATATATCATGACGTCTGTGGTGAGCCCTGTGGAGGTGAAGTACTGCGGAGTTTGCAGTTTCCCTGTGGAGTATTGCGAGTTTGGAAAGCTCTTCAAGAAATGCAAAGCCAAACTGGAGTCCGACGACCCCGAGCTGTACAGCAAGCTGTACTCGGAAGCGGGACAGAACTCGTCCCTCTCGTCAGAAAAAGAGGCAAAGATTTCCGAGTCCTTGGCCAAGATGCAGCTCAAGGAGGAGCGTAAGATGGAGCGTGAGCTGCAGTCTTTGAAAAGCTCCAAGGTGCTGATCAAGCGCATCCAACGTACCAAGCACAAACACGTTATTGCCATTGCAGGTCTCGAAGTTTTCGATGTGGACATGAAGAAGATGGCCAAGACGTTTGCGTCGAAGTTTGCGACAGGCGCGTCCGTCACGAAGAACGCAGAAAAGAAGGACGAGGTGGTGATCCAAGGAGACGTTGGGGACGAAGTGGAGGCATATATCACGGGACTGCTGAAGGAAAAGGGACTGCAGGATGTGAAGGTCGAGCAGGTGAGCGAGAGACGCAAATGAGCGGCGTTGCTAATGAGTCTACGAGTGCAAGAGACAGGTGCTGTGTGTGCTCGCCACACCCGTACACCTCGTGTTTACGTCATCGTTTTTTACATTTTCAAATAATTAAAAAAAAATATTCTCTATTCTCATTTGCACATGTCGTTCTACGATGTTCTGCAGCGGGGTGACGAGTTCATCCTGAAGGATCGTCCCGAGAGGTCAAGGATTTGGAACTTTTTTTCCCAGGCAGCCTGTGTGGCTGTCGTTGGTGGAAGCAAGGCTGTACTGGGTCTTTTCTACAACGTCGAAGTGAAGGGCCTTGATCACTTGGATCAGGGGCTTGCCAAGGCACGTGCACAAAACAGGGGGTTCATAACGATGATGAACCACATGTCTGTTTGTGACGATCCCTTTTTGTGGGCCTGTTTGCCATGGAGATACTTCATGTCCCTGGATGATATCAGATGGGGTCTGGCTGCTGCTAATATTTGCTTCAACACCAAGACAAGCTCGACTTTTTTCTCACTTGGTAAGCTCTTTGCGTGCGAGAGATTTGGCCGTGGGCCGTTCCAGGGCGGTCTTGATGCCCTTGTCAGAGTCCTGTCGCCAGATGACACTCTGGACACGGAGCATATTTTCCAAGGCACTGCTAAGACAGTCAAGCCTAATTCCGAGCTCGTTGGTTTGGCGGAAAACGTGAGGTCGTTTTATTCTCCCCGCTACACCCCTCCTATGCTGAGATATAAAACATCGTGGGTGCACATTTTTCCGGAAGGATACGTCTGTCAGCTCAAACCGCCCCACAACAACTCGATGCGCTTCTTCCGTTGGGGAACTGCCCGTTTGATTCTGGAGCCTACTGTTGCTCCCGTCGTGGTGCCGATTTTTACAGACGGTTTCGAGAAAATCGTCCCGGAGACCAAATGCGGCGATGTGGTCGACTCGGTTCTTCCGCAGGGAATCGGGTCCACGATCACTGTTAATATCGGCCGCGCCATGGACGACAGTGCCATTGAAGGGTTCAGAGCCGAGTGGAAAGCTCTGTGTAATAAATATCATGACAAAAAGAATCCAAACGATCTGACGCACGAGTTGAAGTTTGGAAAAGAAGCACAGGCTCTCAGAAGCCGTGTGTGCGACTATCTACGTGAACAGGTGGCCCAATTGCGACTGGAAAATGGCTTCCCTCCAGAGGACAAGCGTCTCAAGTCGCAGAAGTTCTGGAGCAAGTACACCAAATCGGAGGGAAAAAGCGACCCGGACATAGAATTTGTGGGCTACAACTGGGCCATCAGTGCGTACCAGAAGAACGTCAAGTCTTTCGACCGCTTCGGTAACGAAAAACCTACCAAATAGACTGTATATATATTACCCTATAATTCCCGGGCTGTGCAGCTGTTTTTCGCACCTGGATTTTTGAGGAGCTGCCCCACCTTTTTGTAAAAAGTTTAATGGTTGGTCTCGTACGGACCTTCAGGGGTGGACGTTTCTGCGCCATTTATTCTGGCCTGGGAGTTTTGTCCGCCAACAGACATGCCGTTTACTTATCTGTCAATTGGGCACGCAGCATGTCTGGGTTATCGACTGATCTGCAGGATTCCAGTGACATTGTTTCCAGCATCAAGAAGGACCTCCATAAAATATATTTCAGCAACCAGCTGGATCCCATTGTTAGATCTGCCAGACTGAAGGAGAAGCTCAAGCAGCTGTTGTATGTTATGGTGAACGGCAAGTTTGCACACACAGAGTTGGCATTTCTCAACAAGGTGGTCCATGCGGTTGATCTGAAGAACGACCCAATGGACACGTTCAGTGCGAAAGAAATGCTCACGATTCTCCAGGCCGCTGTTCCTGTGATGACAGCAAAGGATGCTGCTAACTTGGATTTTTTTCCGCGATTCTATACCTCGCTGAGAGCATCCAAGGAGTACCGTCAAGATCTCGCCATGAGACTGAGCTTGTTCAGCTTGTTTGTGGATTACGTACTGCTGAGTGGCAACCGGGAAGTTGTTTCCAGAGCAATAGATGCGTTTCTTGAGGAAGAAAAGTCAGACAAACCTCAAAGCATTAAAACACAGGTAATACATACAGTGCTAGACTCGTTTCAGACTGTGCAACCAGACACGGCAACACTTACAAAGCTATTTCAGCTCGCAGACCTAAAAGAGCCTGGACTCTCTGAAAAGCTGCTTGCTTCCTTCTTCACCGCAGCTGACGCCGAATTGGCCAAAGATCAGGATGACCGCAAAATTGAAATCAGACTTGTCGAGATCGTTAATCTTATCGAACAAAAACTCCCTCTTCCCTTGAACGAGTATATCAATGTCCTACATTACACAGCAGTGAAGCGTTTCACCAGTTGCACAGAGCATCTTTTTGGTAAACTGGTTGTACTGACAGAAAACTTTAGAGGAGACATAGCGAAAACAATTAGAGATGAGGAGCTGGCGGCTGTTGTGTCCTCAGGATTACAATTTGGACGCTTTGAGTCTATCACGAACCTGATTAAGACCCTGGATGCTGATTTTGCCAACTTTACATACTACGAATGGTTGGCATACGCGCAATACAAAGTTTATCAAAGTGAAGATAGCGGCGTCATTTGCAACTGGCTGCTGAAAATTAATCAAGATCTGAAGGAGGTGTACAACAGAGACTACTGTCTTGATGATGAAAACACCCTCAACATGCTGGTCAAGGCATGCTGCTATTCAAACAAAAGCAAAAAGTTTGTGCTGGATCTCCTTGACTTTTTCAGGCACAGGCTTGATATAGCAACCACTGCAGAGTGCTATGCCGTTCTTATAGATCATTTTCTTGGTATTGGAAGTTACACAGAAGCCATTCAGTTTTTCAACTCTTCGCTAGAAGAGCCTATTGATTGGGAAGTTGAAAACAAGGACATGGGTGCTCCTGTTCTTCTCAAGCTACTGGAAAAATACTGTCTTGATCCCAACGTGGAGACAGAGTTCAAGGTTGTCTTGTACAAACGCTTAAACAATTATGGCTTTCAGCTGAACAAGGCCACCGTCGAAGCCATGGTGAAGATTTTCTTGGATGAAAACTGCATATCGGACGCCATAGAGATTTTTAATCGAGAAGTCTTGAAGCAAAGCACAGAGAGATTAGACACAAGTGACTATCAGGGAATTTTTGATCTCTATTACGACTACTGTGTCTCCTCAGAGCACAAAACTGACAATAATTGGAATGTTTATGAGTTTCTCAATGCAACGTTCCTCATACCATACGAAAAGTACTATTTATTGATGGAGTTCTTCATTTCCCATCAGGAGCCGCGGCGGTCACTCAAAATATTCGCAAACCTCAAAGCTTTGAGCAAAGATTCCTTGATACGTCCTCCAGACGAAAAAGTATACACATACCTTTTTCGGTCGTTCGCAAAATGCCAATTCGCTGAAGGAGTTGAGAAACTCCATCTGGGAGTGAAAATGGACATCTCCATCAACATAGACATCCAACTCCTGAACGCAATAATGGAAGGTTATTGTGCAATTGGAGACGCCTTCAGAGTTCGGGATACGTTTCATGTTGCCTATTCGTTGCCAAAATCTCGCGGACTAGACTCCGAAACCTGCTATTGGATGCTTCGTACATTAAGGGAATTTACACTCGATCATGTGGTGGAATTCTACCAGAATTTGTCCAGCTTCGATGTCTTATCCGATCCGCGTCTCTTTGGGGAGTATCTTATTGCCCATTGTTCTTTCTTCGAGTATGAGGGAGCCTTCCGAGCTCTGGAAGACCATTACCACGAAGAGGGTGGTGGTCTCATAGATAAGCGTGTTCTCCGTGATCTTCACAACTGGTGCGGTGATGCAAATGTGAGGACGCAGCTAGAGTCGTTTGCCACTAGACATTATCCTCAGATTTGGACTGAGCTGAAGAGTAATGGAGAACTGACAGATGCAAGCGCTCAGGATCCAATAGACGACGGTTATGGCAACGAGATTCCTAGGCTCCAGTGAAAAGTTCACTTATCGGATTGCACTTTCGAACTATCGGGATTTCAATTGAGTGTTATTAACCTTCGTGGCAAACCGCAAGGAATTGAGAGTTTCGTTAAAATGTTGCTCTTTGGTGGACACATTAACAAGCATGAGAGTTTTCGATTCCCATCCGAGTGAGTATTGCAATAGGTAGGTCAAGCGGGAATTTCTATACGGGACATGAGGGCTCCTGTTGCAAAGTGATGTGATGACGTCTCCCAGAGAGCTCAAGGATTTATTGATCGCCTGTGTTTCCCTCAGGCGGTCTCCAGTGACTAGAGACTGCGAAATGCGCTCTGATCCTGCCAGATCAATCAGATTCAGTCTTCCGTTCACTTCTTCGCCATTTTTTATGTTGAAGCCCCTCATTTTTATTATGAACACAGAGTGCGAACGAGAGGAGCGACTGTTTGCGTTGGTGGAGGCCGTTGCGCGGTTTTTGTTGGCATTTCTCAAGATTTTGGAAACTTGTTCCTCGCTGTCCAGATTTATTGTGGTCATGTCTGTGATGTAGGTGGTACGCGTCGCTTCATCATGTTTAATTTCGTGTTTGGCGGAATCGAGGTCGCGTAAATACGATTCGGTCATGAGGTCGTTAATGCTTTCATTGTATATTTCGAGAAATTGACCTTCAATGCAGTATTCCCATCCGATGTCTTTTGCGCTTTGGCATTTCTGGAAAATGAGATCAACTGAGCGCGGGATTATCCCGTCTGAAGAGCCAAACATTGTGTACGTTTTTCCAGACCCTGTTTGGCCATAGGCAAATATGCATACATTATAGCCATCTAAAGCACTTTGAACAAGCTGACTGATCTCATCGAAGATCTCGGAGTTGGACGAATGTTCATCAAACACCTTGTCAAATCCGAATCTGTAAACTTTAGATGCAGGCTTGCTAAATCTATGCTGTACTTGTTGAGATTTTTCAGGCTCTGTAATAGTAATCTGCTCCTTTCCATCGTCCGAGGTTTCAGAGTCATAGATCTCGTACCCAAAGCACGATCCTTTGTCTTCAGGTTTGACCCTGCAGAATACCCTGATGTTTCCTTTCAGATCCTGAAGCTCATTGTGTGCCTTACGACGAGCGTACTCCTCGATCATCAGTTTTTTCTTGTACTCAACTATCATCTGCTTGTAATTTTCGGTCTCAGACTGCTTATTTTGCAACTCACGGGTCTTCTCCTCGACTTGAGAAGCCAAATTTGACAAATCCTGCCGGAGCTCCAACGTCTTCTCTTCAAAGAGCTCGTTTTTCTTCTTGTGCGCGTCTATTTCCATTTTCTGTTTCTCAAAACGAGCCTGTCTTTCTTCCAGCTCCTCTGAAAGCTTTAGTTTGCGGGCCAGCACGGACTCTATGCGATGTTCAAGTGAAACTTTGTCCTTCTCCAAGTGGGATAGCTCTCGTTGAAGCTCGCGATCCAGAGCCTCAATTCGGGCACTTCTACGCTCATTCAGACGAGCTACTTCTTTTTGGAATCGCATGCTAGCCTCCTGGGTCTCTGCCTGGTTTCGCTGGATACTTGACAAAAAATGCTGTCTTTGATCCTCAAACTCCTTTTTCTTCTTGTCCAGAGTACTCTGTACCTTCGTATCACACGCACTGCTGAGCTGCTCCACCTTCTCATTGAATTCCTGCTCGACCGTGCGACGGTACGAATCGAACTCCTGTTTCAAAGCCCCTAACTCGACTGCTAGTCGCTCGTCAGCAATCCTCAGCTCCTCCTCCTTGTGCTTATACTGCGACTCCAGTTCGCGATACGTGTTGTTTAACTTTTCAAGTTCCAACTCAAACCCAGGCAATTCTGTGCGGATCCGCCAAAGCTCGCTGTTCAGATCATTCAGTTCCTTTTGGTTCTTTTCCTTCCAATCAAGCACCTTCTGTAGTTCCAATTCGCGATTTCTGTGGATCTTCTCGATGAACTGCGCCTTCTTCATCATCTTCCGAGGAGGAGACTTATCGCCCGACCGTTTTGTGGATGAAATATTCGAAATGTCCTTAAGCGTCATTTGTGATAAATCATAACAAACAACAAAAAAAAAGTTGCGCGACAAAAATCTTGTCACGGGTGCTATTTAGAGACTCTAGATTTCAGGGTTTCTGTGGCCAGTCTGGACCTGATACAGACATTCCTTCTACAATATACAAGAATACTAGCAAAATGACATTTCTGTGACAGATTTCTGCTGTGTTCGACTTCTGAGCGTGCTTTCTACTATCCCAATTATTCTTCCATCTAATCTGTGACAGAATAATTATATAAACTGGTGAAGTTTATTTACCATGATATTAAATTAAATGTAAAAAGTCGTGATGTTTAATTCAGGTCTCATTATTTAGTGTTTTCCATTTTGGAATTGCGACTCAGTCACACCCGCACCCATGGCAGCAGTACTACTCACTCCACCAGAAACAAGCTTGACAATACTATCAATGTAGGTGGCTCCGGACCACTTTTGGTGCTTGACAACCTCAACACCATCCTCGATCTCCTTGGCTTGGACGTTTTGACCATAAGCCTTCATTCCTATTTGAGAGTAGTCACGAGCAAAGTTGTCAATGGCCAAGGCAGTGGTATGCAGACCAGCTAGAGTGATAAACTGCCAGATGAATCCAAGATCAGAGAGTCTCTTGATGTAAGTCTCCTGGTCTGGAGCAGACATTGCAGCGTTCCAGTTGAAAGAAGGAGAAAGATTGTAGGCGAGCCATTTCTCAGGGTACACTTCCAGAACACCTTCAGCGAACTCCTTTGCCTGTTCGTAGATTGGAAGCTTGGTTTCCATCCAGAGCATGTCGGCGTATGGAGCGTAAGCTCTTGCACGGTTGATAGCACACTGGGTACCTCCCTGGTACTTGTAGTATCCCTCTCTAACTCTTGGAGCATCCCAATCGAAGAAAATGTCCTTACCAAGGATAGACTTGGCAAGCTTTCTTGCCTCTCTGTTAGAGTGTCCACTCAAAGGAGTGACGACAGAGGTGAATTGTTTGATAGCCTCCTCCTTGTTCTTGATGCTGGACGAGTTGATCTCATCAATGACAGCCTCGTGGAAAAGCTTCAGTCCAGCCTTTTCAGTCCATTGTTTCTCGATCTCTTCCAGCTCTGCACCATAGGCGCCCTCGAGCTCGGCACGGTTCATCACATCCACCAGAGGCTCAACATCAGGGTTGGTAGCTCCGATAACGAAGTAGTGGTCTCTAGAATCGATGGTCGAGGTGATCAAGGTTGCAGCCTCAGAATCGGTTCTAGCAACACACAACAGATCAGAGCCAAAAATGTCTGCAGAAGTACGGATGGCCACCAGTCTGTTAATGTGCTCCTGGATAGGAACAAGAACCTTTCCGGCCATGTGACCACACTTCTTGGTTCCGGCAGCCTGATCTTCAATGTGGATACCTGCTGCTCCGTTCTCAATGAACATCTTGGTAAGCTTCACAATTGCGGTGGTTCCTCCGTGACCAGTGTCAGCATCGGCAATGATCGGTCTTAGGAAATCAATGAAAGGCGTCTTTGCTCTTTCTTCCTTAGACATGGAGAATCTCTCGTGTCTCTGTTTTCTGTCGTGGAAAAGTTGAGCATAAAATAAATGTTGCACCTTGTTAGGAACAGTGTCCATAGGATAGTCAGCAAGATCTGGAGATGGCTCGTTGGACGTGGATGCCGTGGCAGAACATTGCCATCCAGAAACGTAAATGGTGTCCAGGTATTTGGCCATCTGGGTCACATGGATAGGGTCCAAGGCACCGAAAGTGAAAGAGGCAGTCTTGTTCTTGTGGTGCTCCTCGAGAAGCTTGAATGCCTTCTTGGCCATGGCATCGGAGGCGTTAGGATTTTTGAGAGTAGAGCGTCTTTTGGCAATTTCCTCTGCGGTGTAGACTCTCTTCACACCTTTCCAACGAGGTTCTGCCCACCATTTCTTGATTGCTTCCACCTCTTGCTGGAAGCCTAGTTCTTCCTGATCTATGTCAATTTTCGTGTATGCCATTTTCTGCGTTGTCAACTAATGCTAACGAAACAGCTTCCTATATATACAGTATCCTGGCTCCTTATCCCCATAGCCACCACGGCACATCGGGACATAGAGTACCCTGACTCTTGCTACCAAAAATTAATTTTCTACCCAAAATGGAAAGTCCGGGGAAAAGGCATGATTCACACGTCATTTCCGTTCGACCATTTTCCGTTTTACCACACCGAGCCTGTTTTCTTTGCACCGTAGAGGTTCCTGGAACCACTTTTTCAGTGACACGGTGTGCTTTTCGCCCACGTCCCGGGCGTGAACTCCGACAACTATCACATGATTGTTGGCGTCGATGTGTCACATCCTTGCACCTTTATTTCACTCTTGCACAACTTTTTTCTGCATGGACCAACTATCTTATAAGGACGTGCTTAAGCGCGTTCCGACCATCGACGAAGACGTGCGCCATGTTCTTCGACAACTGGGCGAGCCGCAAACATTTTTTGGCGAAGAGAATGCGGATCGTCGAGAAAGACTGATTCAGCTGCTCAGCACGGACGAGGCTCTCAGAACGCAATTTGCCAGTCTAGAAAGTGCTGACAGCAACCAGGACTCCGACTTAGATAATGAAGAGGAATTCTACACTCCGGGTGGCGATAAGGTTTACGAAGCGCGCATTTTTCTGGCCGATTTCTCGCTCAGAAATGCGAAAGACCGGGTGATGGCTCAGACAAAGTTGTATCAGGACCATCAACCTGTGCAGCACCTTCTAAACGCTCGAAAATACGTGGACTCTCTAAAGGAGATCGAGCTCCAGGGATCACAGGTGGTTTCTGATAGGTGCACATCGGCCCTGAAGTATTCACATAATAAGAAGTATCTGGCTTGTGGCTCCTGGAATGGAAAAACATATTTAATGAACAATGAACTAGAAACCGAGAAAGTGCTATCGGGTCACGAGGAGAAAGTTGGAGGGATCGACTGGCACCCAATCAAGGACACTTTACTGGCGACCAGCGGGAACGAAGGTCTAATAAAATTACACGATATTTCTGATTCTTCTGCTACGGATCTTCAAGGACACGATGGTCGTGTTGCGAGAATTCAATTTCATCCCAGTGGCAGATTTTTGGCATCAGCGTCGTTTGACCTGACCTGGCGTCTTTGGGATGTGGAAACCAGCCAGGAACTGTATTATCAAGAAGGTCATTCGAAAGAAGTGTTTGCTCTCACGCATCAAAGAGACGGCTCGCTCCTGGCTACCGGCGGACTCGACGGTATAGGATATATTTGGGACCTGAGAACCGGAAAGTCAATCATGACCATGGAGGATCATGTCAAAGGCATATATGCCATGGATTGGCGGAAAAATGGGTTCGAGCTGTTGACCGGAGGCGGTGACTCGAGCCTCAAGCTGTGGGATATCAGACACAACAGAAAACCAAAGCAACAAATAGCCGCCCACACGAAGATGATTTCCGACCTGCGAGTGAGTGCAAATGATAAGTTCATGGTAACGACGTCCTATGATGGCTACATGAATCTCATTTCTTGCGACAACTGGCTTGTGGTGAAGAAATTCAGAGCTTCCGAAAAGCTCATGTGTTGCGACATAGCCGATGACTGCGAGAGCATCGTCTGTGGAGGATGGGATAGATGTGTGAACTTGTATAGTAGTAATTCATAGGGTGAAAATAGGCATTTCGCTTTTGAAGCCATCAATGACCACAAAGTTATTGAGCGGTAGTTCTCTTCTTCCCAACATGTTGATCACGTCTTGAGACAAAGCCCCACCAAGGATGGCACTAACAGGCTGAAACTCACAATAGGCATTTTTTGCAACCTTTTGTACCGTTTCTGTGTTGAGTATTTCTTTTGGCAACGAAAGCTGATCAACAATAACTTCCGCTTTCTTCATTAATTCCTGGTGCTCCACCTGGACATCCTCAATAGCAATCCCAATTTTTGAGCTGAACTCCAAAAGAGCCAACATCAAGGGCAGAACGGGTGTGATTTTCTTCAACTTGCGCATACTAGGGAAGTATGGTTTGAATTTCTCGTCTTTGTTGACGTATATTTCAGGAAACGGAGAAAATCTCGTCTTGACGATGCAGTTCTGCAATTCCACGTCATTCTCAATGGTTTCTGTAATGCTCACAATTTCCGAGCGCATTTCGAGGGGCCCTATTTTCTTTGGAGTAGGGTTCTTCTCGTATTTTACCGACGAATCATGCTCTATCAGATCAGCAAAAATGTAGCCATAGAGTCCATGAGTCCCTGCCACATGCAACGGTATGTTTAGATTTCTGGTGATTGTGTTCAGCTTTGTGAGCTGCAGTTTGTCCAGACCTGTGGCCACAATTAGGTTGTATTTCTGAAAATCCTCCTGCAATTTGTCTTGCCAGTCTTCAGTGGTCACCTGTAGATTGACCCGAGGATTAAGATCACGAATTCTTGCTTCTGCTGCAAGGGCTTTGTGCTGACCGACTTGTGATCGGTCAATGAAGAAATTGGCATTCAAGTCTTGATCCAGAATTTTAAAGGAGTCCATCACCGTTATTGCTCCAACTCCTCCCAGCATTAGATTTTTGACAACCTCGCACCCTACACTAGTTAGGTTGATGATCAGTATGTGCGATCCACGCATTCTTGTTTGGGCTTCTATTCCCCACAGTCGGATCTGTCTATCATAGAGTTTTATCTCATCTATTAATTAGTATTCTGTGAATTCATAACATACCCTGTGTCAGTGATTTGGTGCTCATCGCAGATACAATAAAATAAAATAAAGTGAAATAAAACAAAATCCCAATTAGACCAATTTTGTGCTTTTTGTTTAACCTTTCGTCGGATTATGGATTTACTCAAAATTCTGGATGCCAAACCAGAGCCCACAATTGCAGATGAGCATTTCAAGGTCAACGAAGACTACCAGGTCTCAAATGACTACAAGATTCCTACGCCTATGAGCGATTTCCAAAAGGAACTCACAGACCAAATAGTGTCATTGCACTACAGTGATATTCTCAAATTCTTTGAGCGGGTGGACGATCGACAAGAAAATGATAGAGTCATTGTCGAGTCTCTTGAAACTATGCTGTTGAACACGCAGCTCGTTTGTTCGCACCCATACCTGCTCATAGATCATTATTTTCCCAAAAGTTTAACTGCCAGAGACATCCCTAAAAGACTCTCTGAAACCAGTTGCAAATTCAAGATCTTGAGCGATCTCCTGAACTTGCTTGATCGAATCCATAACGTTAAAGAAAGATCCCGCATGGATGTGGCCATCATTGCCAGACCAGGAAAGACGTTGGACCTTATTGACGCTCTTTGTTTGGGGCACAAGTGCAATTTCAAGAGATACTCTGGTGCAAAACTCAAGGAGGTTTCAAGCACCAACAAGAAGAACGTCAATCTTAATATTCATCTCTTTCCCTCGGATATGAAAGATCTTACAGCGGACGCTACCACGCGAATGAAGATAATTATATCGTTTGATATAAGCTGTTCAATGGACCACGAAAAAGTTCTAAAACTGAAAGGGAGGAGTACAAAAGTGCTTAGACTGGTTCCCATCAACTCGATCGAACACATAGCCTTATACTACAGGGACCTGGTGACAACCAGAAATTATAATGATTATTTGAAGCCAGTGACGGCTGCCTTGGTTGTTCTCAGAGACAGAGTTGGACAATTACCATCCGAGCTGCGTCCTATATACAGCAAGAACTTGGAGTTTCTCAGCAACTGGTTGCGAGATCCAGATGTCAACAAATGGCCTTTACTGGATATGCCTTCGATTCCTATGTACTCATCCAACGACGTGGAGAGATCTCTTTTGACGGAAGTGAAATTCAATTTCGACAATGACGATTTCATCAAGGAGGAGGAAACAAAGGATAGTGATCTCGACCTGAACTTCAACTTCAATGGAAAAACGAAAATGACTGGCCACATTATCCAGCCTCGTTTCAAGAGCAGGAATCACAAGAAGGTTGGGTTCTACGAGTCTAAGAGACTTGAAAAAAAGTATCTCAGTAATGAGCTGAGCTCAGACCAACGCAGTGTTACTGGGATCTCCAAGGATTTTGCGATCGATGAGATCTTGACCCACACCCTAGTTTTCAACATCAATCAGAAACTCGAAGAGCTGATTCAGATTAATAAGGAGTTGCAGTCATTTGACAAGTTTTATGGGTCTCACAACAATAATATTCGGGAAAATATGGCCACCTACCAGAAGATCTCTACGGAATTGCAGGAGAATGAACATTCCAGCAGTGAGAGCAGTAACAAAATTACCCAATTGAGCGATGTTATCAGTGAAAAGAGAGAGAAAATCATGTCTTTGAAACAGGAAATCGAAAGCTTAGTATCTGCAGAAGCTGAAGACCAGAGCAAAGCCCAGGGAGCTCACCAATGGCTCATTGCGGATAAGGAGATTATGGATCTGGCATCGCAAATAGAGAAGATGCAAGCTAAGATCCAATCAGCCGCAAATGAGCAGGAATACATGACGGCGGAGCTAGAGCGTGCAGGAAATTCTACAGCTGATTCGGAACGTGAAATTGAAGAGAAACAGGGTGAAATTGAGGAGC
Source organism: Ogataea thermomethanolica (assembly GCA_030674565.1). NCBI lineage: Eukaryota > Fungi > Ascomycota > Pichiomycetes > Pichiales > Pichiaceae > Ogataea > Ogataea thermomethanolica. The sequence goes on from JAKTYW010000003.1 coordinate 274,295, forward strand.
TCAAGGCGAAAATAGAAAAATTGAAATTGGAGAGTGACGAGGATAGATTGGTGGCCTTACAAGAATCCGAAAAGAAATACCGCGAGACGTTGCGCACAAATGAAACTCTGAAAAGTGTGATGGAAGCGGCATTCAAAAGAGTGTCTGACTCAGAAAGCAGGTCTCGGTATGTAAACTATTCCAGAAACGGGCTTCTCTCCAAGCGGAATGCTAGTCCGGCCGTATAAAAAGCGAATGTGTACAAAATTACTATTTTTAGAAATTTGTCTGAAGAATGTTTATTGTCGAAAATTAAACCCAAATACATAGGAGGTATCTATCTATCACTTACTAGCTAGTAGCAGCAGAAAGTTATTAGACAGGCACTTACAACAACAAAGCACCAGCAGCAACGGCAGCAGCACCAGCAGCGTAGTAGGAGCCGAAACCAGCAGCAGCACCAGCCTCGTAAGTGGAGACAGTGCTGTTTCTGTATGGGCAGTCAGTGACGGTCTCAGCACAAGAGTAGATAGTAGAAGAGACGGTGCTGGCATCAGTGACGGTCTCAACGACAGAGGAGACAGCGAAAGAAGTAGCAGCAAAGAGCAAGGTAGCGACGGAGAATTGCATTTCTGAAAGAGCGAAAGGAGTTGGTTCGATAATGAATACTTTAAAGCTGGGAGGAAGGGGCGTATTTATAAGATTTCGAAGGCTGGTTTTTGTTGTCCTGAAAAGTTTTAACCCTTCGGAATGTAAATAAAAGACGCCGCCCAGTTCCTATTTGGAACATACAGATACCTAATTAGGAAAGGCGATCGCTTGGCAATGAAATCGCGCTACCAAATTAAGAATAATATGCACAAGAAAAATTCTCCCTTTGTTTTCGTATGTCAAGACACGGCCCAGACTGCCTCTCCAGGATCGAGGGAAGCCTCTTACCGACACGATTATGCATGTTCAACATTGTCACTAGCAATAAACACACCAGATTGTACCTTTTGTACTCCAGAGTTGCGAATTATATATAGCAACAACAAGTAATGCCACCAGTATTACATTCTTACAGCTGTATCTTGTTTATTCCAGTCACGTTAATCATAAAGAGAGACTCCAATAGGCAATTGGATATCAGATGTGCAGATGTCAAGACATTGCACGATTAAAGAGTCTAAAAATAAGCCAAGATGTAGAAATTCGCGTTCTGTAAAATGCTTCCAAACAATAGTATGTTCAGGGAGCAATTGATCTTGGCGTTCTAGGCCCAATAATAGAAGGGACTGTTTGTTTATTTTTCTGCAACGCGTGATGGCTGGTTCGCATTCCAGTGGTGATCCCTGCAAGATCAGATCCATCAGATCTGGGTGAGCTTCACGACCTTATCCATATGAATTTTGTTAGTCTCGTAATACTCGGTTTGTATTTTGGACCACAGAAAATCAGACACAATAATCGTGTGCAAAGTGCTAAGGACAAGCCCAATGGCGTAGAAGAAATTAGCATTTCCTGAGTTCAAACACATCCAAACATAGTAGAACAGTGGCAAGAGTGTGAGAATGAGGATGATGCTCAGATAGCTTAGAAACGGCGAAAACTTGAGTTTCTTATAGTAAACTTTGAACACAATTAGCATGGAGTAGAATAAGTTCAAATCGGTCACGGTCGGGTACGCTTTTGCAAAGTTGAGGAACCCTAGCAATATCCAAGAAGCAAAGAGTAAATCATTGGGAAATCTGATGGTCAATGGCAGAACAAATACAAATGAGTACAAGTTGAAGACCGAGAGGTAGAACTTGTTAAAAAACTCGAAAATCTCAGTAAAAAAGTACCACCAAAGACCGATGTTGGGCACTATCTTCTTGAACAACAGGATGGAACCATAGTTCAGATACAAGAACCGTAAAGAGTTGTTGGTGAGCACATAACTGGCGTAGAGTAACATGCTCATCGACGTGACGTAAACAAAGACAGAGCGCGCAACAGCCTTTTTTGAGCAGGTATCCTGGTAGATTGCGTACACCAGTGGAAATATGAAATACCAGTTGTAATAGGTGAGGTAGGAGGACACGGCTAGCGCTAGAACAGAAAGCTTGTAAGTTTTGAGCAAGAGAAAATGGAACACCAGGATCAACGTCAAGTTGTTGATCAATGTTGTGGTCTTGCACAAGGTGGACAGAATTGCAAGAGGATTGAAAGCGTAAAAGGTTGCGACCACCCAGGGTTTAAACTTGACCGAGTATTTTGTGTTCTCGTTGATTTGAACAAGAAGAAAGCCAATCACCATGTCAATTGCTGCAAAAAAAAGGTTCAACTGTTTCAGGTAGGTAAACGACACCAAGAGTAAAGGAGGAAAGTGTACTATCTCGCCATCGTAGGGGTCAATGTTATGCAAGAGTAGAAAAATGCCTTCCTTGAGTGATCTGAAAGATGATATGGGGGTAGAAAATAGGACTGATTTATCCAAAATATCCGTAATTTCTGGAAACACCTCTGGTATTATGACTCTTATCAAGAATCCAGTTATTAAAATGATATATGTTGCTCCGTTCATTCTGTGTATATAATAAATGCTGATGAGTTAGGTAGGACCTTCTAACTCAACATTATTTTCAGTTTTTTTTTTGTTTTTGTGAATTTTGCCAACGCATTTTTTATAGTGGGATATAGAGAAACTGAGGTTCACCATCATCCAGTCTGATTCCACAAAATGGCTAAAGGGAAAAACAAGAAGAAGCAAAACGGAAAAGAGCCCGATGCTTTGAGTACGAAGAATGTCGAAGTCGTGAAAGAGGAAACAGAGGAGGACAAGACGTCGGTTACGAAATCTGAAGAAGACGCGATCCATGACGTTGAAGATGTTGAAAATGGAACCAAAGAAGAAACAAAAGAAGCAGAAAATATACCAGATGACTCCAGCAATAAAGTAATAGAGGATTTGAAAAGCCAATTAGAAGCAAAAGACCGAGAGATAGCTCGACTGGAGTCTAACAACTTAAGCGACGAGCTGAAAAAGAAGACAGAAGAATGCGAAAAGTATCAATCAAACTATCAAGCATTGTTGAGCAGATTGTCATCGATGAAATCTGTTTTTCAGAAAATGAAGGAGTCAGAGATGGAGCTCGAAACGACGCAAAACGAGCTCAGTAGCTGTAAGGAAAATGTGAAGAAGCTTGAGGCTGAGGTGGATCACAAACAACAAACTATTGAACAATTGAATAGTGACATGAACACTCTAAAGGAGGAAGCTTCCAACTTAAACTTTGAATGTGATAAAATCTCCAAAAATTATACTCGACTTAAGAAAAGTGCCGAGCTAAAGGAAGACGAGCAAATACTGGAAATCAAACGATTGGAGACTTCGAATAAAAAGTTTGCTCTTGAGATCAAGGAACTCAAATCCGAAATTGAGGAGTATTTGATCGTTGTCAACGAGGAGAAAATATCCAAGCAAAATCTGACGCACGAAGTGAATGAGGCAAAGTTGAAGATTGAGTCTTTGGTGACAGAGAATGAGAACCTTCAGCAGGAACGTAAAACATTCATTGAGAAAATAAACGACCTGGAGTCCAGCATAAAGAATCTCACCTCTTCCTTCGAAGGTGAAAAACATAGTTTACAGCATCAGATCGAAGTGAGTGTCACCAAGTCTTCGGACCTTGAAAAAGAGTTGCAAATAAAAAATTCTAAGCTTGCGGAAGTTGAGCAAAAGCTAACACGTATAGTTGATCTTGAGAATGAGGTCAAGCAAAAACAGCTTACCATCGGAAAGCTCAGACACGAGACTATCGGTTTAAATGAACATTTGATGAAAGCCATGAAATTGGTCAAGAAAGAATCAAACACAGAAACTGTCGATAGAGAACTTATATCCAATCTGCTAATATCATTTTTGCAGCTTCCTCGAGCAGATGCCAAAAAGTTTGAAGTTTTGCAGTTGATATCCAACTTTCTCAACTGGGATGACGAGAAAAAGAGACATGCTGGGCTACTGTCTTCTCGCTCCAAAACGAATTCTAACAGTATCATGGACGTTCCAAACACACCACTATCTGAGGGTTCCTCTCAAAGGTCAGGTCAGTCCTTTGTTTCATTATGGACTGAGTTTTTGGAAAAAGAATCCACCCCTTCTTCTAAGTAGAAGAATTCATATTAATTGCATGTGTAATTTCAATTGATCTCAAGACGATCATCTGCTTCCATTAAACAATGCTCCCAGATTCTGCAAAAGAATTTATTGCTGACGTCTGTTGCAGTGATCAGTTCCGTAAGGTCATGATAATAATACTACAGCTTTACACGGATTGACGATAATTCGATTACTTTTCGCTTTGTGTCAAAAATTGCCAACTACAATGTCGGTTATATAAATCATTTTCTCGGCAAACCAATTAGTAAGACTCGCTCGTGGCTCCTATGTTTGTAAGAACTTCTGAGTTAGGGAACATTTTCAGTTTAACCATTGATGAAGGGTAACAGACTGGCACGAGACTAATACGTGGGTGTCTGGATTTATCTTGATCACATCTTTTGATTAGGTCGGTCAAAACTGGACAATATACTGGTTCCGAGTGCATTTACCTCAATTGCTAATTTATTGACTATAGTATTTTCCGCAGGATTAACTGCTTGCTTACCCTGAGTAGGTTTCTGTATAGAGAGGCTAATCCAGTTTTTGGGTGCATAGAAGAGCAACCGGAATAAATAATTTTTAGGTGTGCGGCTCACTTATCTGGAACTTGCGGATGTGAATTAAACAGATAGAAATTATCATCTGGTCCTTGTTTTTGGCTCATAGTCGTTTGTTTCGTTATGCCATCTGAAAAAATTGAGTTGTATTCCCCCAAATACTTTGCAGCGTGTGCTACAGGTGGATTCCTAGCTTGTGCACCAACACATTCAGGAGTGCTACCTTTGGATCTTGTTAAGTGCAGACTCCAAGTGAAGCCGGGATTGTACAAAGGAAATCTGGATGGAATCATATCAATCATTAAAAAGGAAGGACTTACAAAGATATTCACCGGAATTGGACCAACTTTTATTGGATATGGGTTGCAAGGTAGCGGAAAGTACGGGTTCTACGAGGTCTTCAAAAAAAAGTATAGCGATTTCTTTGGCGTGTCTAATTCTTATGTTTATATGCTGGCATCGGCATCAGCTGAATTTTTGGCCGACCTTGCTTTGTGTCCTTTCGAGTCGATGAAGGTCAAAATTCAGACAACGCTGCCTCCAAACCAGGTTGTTGGTTTGTATTCCAATTTGTATTCCGGATTGGTTCCGTTGTGGTTCAGACAAATACCATATACCGTTGTCAAATTTACCTCTTTTGAAAAGATCGTGGAATTGATTTATGACAAGGCTCTCACCAAACCAAAAGACGAGTACACGAAGTTTCAACAAACCGGTGTTTCTTTCGCCGGAGGATACATTGCAGGTATATTCTGCGCGATGGTATCACACCCAGCAGATGTTATGGTTTCGTTGATCAATAACGAGTCTGGTAAGGGAGAGTCAATGATGTCCGCGGTGAGCAGAATTTATAACCGGATCGGTTTCAGTGGTTTGTGGAATGGTCTTGGAGCAAGAATCATTATGATCGGAACACTTACTGGATTCCAGTGGTTGATTTATGATTCATTCAAAGTCTCAGTTGGGCTGCCTACCACAGGCCACTAAATGTTGGATATGGATTTACAACCATTCTGACCACTTTTTTCGTTGCAGATAGAGAAACATACCTAACCCAGTGAAAGCCATGAGCGATAGGAAGTAAATCAATGTATTGCTATCACCATTTTCGGACTCTTCTAGCCTTCGGGTTCGCGCAGCTTTTATCTCTTGGTAACTCTTATAATTATTGTCCTTGTCCGTGGATTTAGATTTAGTTTTTGTTTCATCTTTCTTCAAATAGCCCATAAAACATGGAGAAAGCATCTCAAATGCATTTTCCGAGTGTGAAACATCGTAGAATGGTACTGTAGCGTCCACACCAGCGCAGTCAAAGAGCACTTCTGAGCCACCCGGATGTTGATCTATCAAACTGGTAACATCATACACTTTTCCGTTGATAATCATCCAGAGATCATCTTTAGCTGTATGCATACCAACTTCGGCAGTTGTGTACACTCGTCGCGTAACTGTATGGCTCATTTATAGGAAAGCGCAGGCGAATGTAATCAAAAGTATAGCGTTGTAAATACTTGACAGAATATGTTTGAATCACCTAAACTGAACTCCTTTGTATATTCGAATATATGCGAGTTCGCTTAGGTTCGGTATCAAAGCTTATAATCTATTTTATGATTTTAATAAATTGCTCTCTTACCGACAGACAAAATTAATAAATCAAATGAAGAAGGATTTTCCTATCATTATGTAAGCGACACGTTGATTAGGTAATACTATTTAAGTGATTAATGGGTTGTTATCACACAAGATGTCATCAATTATGTCGTTGACAACTGACTCTAAGGTAACATTATAATTGTCAATCAATCCGTCAATTTTCTCAAGTTCAACCCAAGAAGAACAGGTAATGCGAATGTAATCTGTACAAAATTTCCCTGGCTGTCAATACCAAGTAACTACTCTCTCACAGCATAAAGAGACACTAAATACCAAGCTAAAACAACACTTCTAAACGTGATATTGTGAGCCGAGACATTTATATCGATGAACTCACAAAATGCAGTTACAGTTAAATCAATTTCGATTTCACACTCAATATCAATGATATTGTTTAGGATTCTAGAACAAATGATTAGCTAATAATGATGACGAATTGATTATAGAATTATAAGTGAAATCATTTTATGAGTATAGCCTACGATGCAGTTCATCCCTTTTAGATGGAAGAATCTAAATTAACAGTCTATTTTCAATTAAGAGATAAGGGAGTGCAATCCCAATTTAATATCCTAACTAACAAAGTGATTTTTATTATAACCAAGCTTTTAAGATATTGAAAGGGACAATATCTATTATTCATGGTCAAACATACTCGTGGTTGGATTCAGGACGAAGCTATTATTTGTATCTCACCGAAAGAGTATTACCTAAGCACCATGCAGCTGACATAATGAAATAGGAAAATTTCCTACTTAGTTTGATTTAAAACTATATTTTGTAAGGTCAGCTTTCTCCACCTTTGAAAAAAATGTTTAGAAACATTAGTAGATCAACAGTGCGTCCAATTGAGAGCATTCTCAAGGGTCTAAGATACAAAAATACAGCAGCCTACGATGAAGCTATGCTGAGCCTGAGGCAGGACTTGAAAACCAGCATTCGGATGAAAGCTGATGTATTCGAAAGAAATGTTATCAAGAGTATATTGACTGAGGTGAAAAATCTGGAAGTTGCCAACGCTGGAAAGGACCAAGACGAATTTCAATTATTTGATCTGCTCAACAAAATGATTAGTCAACGGAAGCGTACTGCCCAAGAATACATGAAAGAAGGTGCTCCAGACCGCTTTCAACAGATGGGCTTGAACGAGCTTAGGGAAATTCCTTACATTGAGAGATACAAGAAAAACTTACCTGTTGCATCAGAGCAGGACATAGAGGCCAAAATTGAGGAGATCGCTAAAGCTTTACAGCAGGATGGGCTGCTAGATAGTCCTCAAAAACTCTTTTCCAGAATTCCTTGGAACCTCATTCAGTCAGAATGGGGAGCTTCAAGGGCTATGGTGTCTTCTTTGATTCCAAAAATCTACGGAAAATTAAGCTAGACGCACTGGTTACCAATTATGCACTTGAATACATACATACATACATACATACAATCAGGTCTTTCCTGCCTCTTGAACCAGGCTTAAAAATTTCTCTTTGGAGATTTCGTTCATCAACTCCTTCTTTTGCGTTTGACCAATCCCTTTGATCGATTCGATTTGTTTTGTGGTTTCTGTTTGCGTCGACAAAATTGCATTGAATAGCTTGATCACACCTCTTTGTGCAACCTTTCTGTAACGCTTTTCTTTTTCAAAAATCTTTCTGGCCAAAGCATCATCTTGTGGTAATAAGTTCTTAACCCTGTTTGCTGTAAGCTTGGCTTTTTTTTCTGCCAAAAGCTGTCTTTTGGCTTTCAATTCCAGTTTATCACTTTCCAACTTCTTTATCTGCGATTTCGATCTGGCAAGTATTGGATCCTTACGATCGTGAGCTTTCAGTTTCGTATCCAAAAGAGCGTTCATGGCTTTCGAGAATAATTCAGATCCGTCACTTCTGTTCTTCTTTTTCCCTGGGAGTGATGGGAGAGCTTCATCCGCATCAGAGTCTAAATCTTCTGATTCTGACGCATCATCCGCATCAGAGTCTAAATCTTCTGATTCTGACGCATCATCCGACATATCAGAGCTAAGATCATCCTCGCTATACTCTTCGCTACTTGACCCAGGGGTACTAGAACTGTCATCGCTTGAATCTTGATCGCCCTCTGTAGTATTTTCGATTTGATCACTTCCTGTTGGATCATCTTTTTTTTGCTTTGCATCGTGATTGTCTACTTTTCTTTTTAAGCCATCTTTTGACTTGATTGTCATAGATGACTTTGGAGTACCAGAAGTTATCTTCTGTTTTTTCAAGCTGACTTTATCCGCCATATATTAAACCAAATTCAACGAGTATATATAAAAATTTCCTAAAATTATTTTTTTTCCATGTAGTGTAAGGGTGTTTCAACTATCAAGAAGCGACTTAAGCTCGTCATTCACATTTTGAATATACCTAATCGTCGTCTTTTCCAATGTGTTGCTTTTTCTCTGAGAAATATGGTAGATCACTCCCACAAGAATTGCAAACAAAATTGCTGCAGCACACAAAACTAAAGCGTTCCTTCTGAGGAGCTTGCTTTTGTTCTTATGTCTTGGCATCTCCCAATCTTCATCTTGATAAGAGACTCTTTGCATGCTCGAACCTAGAGTTGGAGATCCAGATTTTGTGTTTGAATAGTAAGTACTATATCCTGAAGGAGATCTCAGGTGATGTCCTAAACCAACATCTGGATAAGTAGTTGATATCTCAAGATCCGAAACTTTAGTCAGCAGCTGGCCAATATTTTTCTTCTCCAGAGCGAATGGAAATAATCCATCTATAAGCGAGGCCTGAGGACCGTGGAGGTTGACCTTTAGATTCTTCAAAGAACCAACCTCCAGATTTTTGGTAATCATTTCCAATTCCTCATTGTCAGCGTTGAGGCCTGTTTTGGCTATACGCGTCACCTCTGCAACCAATGCATCTCTGTATCTCATCAGGAATGCTTTGTACGTGGCCAAAATCAATTTGTACTGGTCAATCAGTTTGTAAAGCGCATCCTTTTTGTTTGGATCACTAAGATTAGTTTCGCTTTTCAACCTGTCAAGTTTCTCACCCATGTGTGTTACCTTGATCCCCACTTGTTCGTTTTTGTATCCTAAAAGTTCGAATGTGGGATTTCCAAAGTCCACACCAATCTGCTCGGTTTCCAATCGTTGTATTTGGTTTGAAATATGTTTTAAATCATCTCTGATCATTTGACAGTCAGAAAAAAACAGATCTTGCAGCTCTAAACCATCGTCAGACAAGTCTAGTCCTCTTTGAATGCTGCTATCCGCAAATGGATTATCCTGCTCAATTTCATATCGGGTATTTCCCAGTGGTCGATATTCTTTACCACGGTGATCAGAGAAAGGATCGTCAAGAGTTGAAAATGACTGGAAATGTTAGAGGGCCAATTTGTACACATACCATTGATCTTACGATAAGGTAGACTGGTTTTTTTATGCACCTAATTAACAGCTAATAAGAAATCTTATCTACGCGCCACAAGTGTGGCTAATGAACATTCAGTGGCTGGAGAAGCATGAGGGTCCATCTTGATTCTAGATTAGCGTGCAAAAATGACTCACCAAAAACTTTCCTAAATAGGAAATTGCATGAGCGGAATTTGAGGCACTCTAATCTTCAGTATCACTTGGAGCCAGATCCTTGCTCAGTGTGCTAGGTGCGGTGGAAGTAATAGACATATCGATTCTCGATAGCCGAAGCTCTTTGTAATGATATAAATATCAATAGTGTAGGAGATATGCTGCTTGAAATTGAATTCCGGTAACGGCATGCTGAACAATTGATTTTTGCACAACTTCGAAATATATAAACGAGTCATCCCCTCCCGAAAAATTTTCCCTATACTTTCTCAATTCTTAGGAATACCCAAGCACACAAGATTATCGTTAATATTACCACCGTTTGTTAGTTTAGTTTGAATTACCTGTTTAAATTCAAAATGTGTGCTTAAATTTATACCCTATCAAGGCTATAATTTCTAAATTGTTCATCATGTCCAACAATTAAAGAAAACTCAGAAAGTATTAAGAGACGTTAGTTTCAACCGAGTTTACCTCATCAACCAAATAAAAATGTTAAAGTGAATACAAAAATCATCCGTCCATCATGGCGCGTCGTTGTTTACCAACTCAATTTCAAGAAAGATTATTATATTAAAGTCATCTAAATCATCATCATGTTGTTAGGCGAATCAATTTTTAGTGCTTTTGCAGAGCCCCCAATGTCCAAGTCAATGGATCTCGAAAACATCCTTTTCGATACCAGGGGCTCTCAATTAGAAGGCCATGATGCTGATCAGGTTTTATCTCCTGCATCTGCAGGTATGACCATTTCTCCATTAGAAATCCACTCTTCGGTGCTGGACTCAATTTTTGAAGATCCAATCACCCATGAGTCCCCAATGTTTGAGAC
>JAKTYW010000003.1:292500-295000 GCA_030674565.1 Ogataea thermomethanolica
TGAGTTTCCCCGTGTTGAGTCAAATTAAGCCGCAGGCTCCACTCCTGGTGGTGCCCTTCCGTCAATTCCTTTAAGTTTCAGCCTTGCGACCATACTCCCCCCAGAACCCAAAAACTTTGATTTCTCGTAAGGTGCCGAGTGGGTCAAAAAAGAAACACCACCCGATCCCTAGTCGGCATAGTTTATGGTTAAGACTACGACGGTATCTGATCATCTTCGATCCCCTAACTTTCGTTCTTGATTAATGAAAACGTCCTTGGCAAATGCTTTCGCAGTAGTTAGTCTTCAGTAAATCCAAGAATTTCACCTCTGACAACTGAATACTGATGCCCCCGACCGTCCCTATTAATCATTACGATGGTCCTAGAAACCAACAAAATAGAACCATAACGTCCTATTCTATTATTCCATGCTAATATATTCGAGCAAAGGCCTGCTTTGAACACTCTAATTTTTTCAAAGTAAAAGTCCTGGTTTGCCAACACAGAGTGTTGGTTAGCCAGAAGGAAAGGCCCGGTTAAATCCAGTACGTGCCAAAAAAGGCAGACCGGCTAACCAGACCCAAGGTTCAACTACGAGCTTTTTAACTGCAACAACTTTAATATACGCTATTGGAGCTGGAATTACCGCGGCTGCTGGCACCAGACTTGCCCTCCAATTGTTCCTCGTTAAGGTATTTACATTGTACTCATTCCAATTACAAGACCCGAAAGGGCCCTGTATCGTTATATATTGTCACTACCTCCCTGTGTCAGGATTGGGTAATTTGCGCGCCTGCTGCCTTCCTTGGATGTGGTAGCCGTTTCTCAGGCTCCCTCTCCGGAATCGAACCCTTATTCCCCGTTACCCGTGAAAACCATGGTAGGCCACTATCCTACCATCGAAAGTTGATAGGGCAGAAATTTGAATGAACCAGCTCCAGCACAAGGCCATGAGCTTCGAAAAGTTATTATGAATCATCAAAAAGCCCGAAGGCATTGATTTTTTATCTAATAAATACACCCCTTCCAGAAGTCGGGGCTTTAAGCATGTATTAGCTCTAGAATTACCACGGTTATCCATGTAGTAAAGGAACTATCAAATAAACGATAACTGATTTAATGAGCCATTCGCAGTTTCACTGTATAAATTGCTTATACTTAGACATGCATGGCTTAATCTTTGAGACAAGCATATGACTACTGGCAGGATCAACCAGATAACTATCTGTTGTTAGGCAAAACCTAACAAGCACTCCCTGTAGAGCAGCCCGAAAGCCACAAAACAGAAAAGTAGCAGATATTATTATCAGTTCACGATTAGCATTTAAAAAACACATAATCGGCAGCTGCTCACTAATAAAACTGTTTTACCAGCCTCATCAGAAACAAACTGCATCCATATAGCCCTCTTTGAGTTCTCCCGAATACTTTCCGCAAAATCATTTTCGCAACAGGCGTTGCAAAAAGTTTTTACATCAATATCCTGGAAGGAAGTTACAAAATGAAACATCACATAGTAAACTACGGCTATGCTTCACTGCATACTCCCAATTTCGTCTTTAGTAAAATTCTTGCCATAGGCTAGTAATCCACTAAATCCATCAGTGCTCACACACAAAAATAGTTAGAAATTTGGTATGAGACTGTTCAGGCTATTTTAACCGTTAAATAAAATTTAACAGCCAAAAATCACCCATGTCGATTTAGCCTTGAGAGAAAGAGAACCTGACGGTAACAACTTTACTCTCTCCACTAAACGACGAGGCCTTGGAAAGCTCTTTTCAGAACTTCCTTGAGAAAACAGAACCCAAGACGCGTCGAAGCTTTCACTTCTTCACATCCTTTTTTCAAATTTTCTTTTATGCTTTCGCATGAAAGACCTTTGGCATCTTCCACTCACAAAATTCTATACAAGTGAATATTTTTAACACCTTACTTAATAAATATTTTTAATACTTTCAAATTATTTTTACACCGTTTTAATATTTTTCATTTCGATTCAATTCTTTTCCAGGCTTAAAATAATAATACCGTGAAACTTTTCTTTGTGCCAGGAAATATTTTTTCTCACCACAAACTCGAAAAACTTGCGAATAGTCGAAATTGTGGTCAAACTTCCCAAGGTTGATAATTCAAAAACAACTCTGAATCCTCTCAATTGTTCCCAAAATCACATCAGTAAGCGTACCATATCATCTTCGTTACTTCATTCTTGCCTCTTTACTCTTCAGCACTATCTTTACAGAGATAAAATATCCTACCAAAGCTATAAGGTACTTGAATTTCCAATATCTACGCGTTTTTAATTATGGGCTTCCAGCATCGTCCACATCAATGCATTCATCCCAATCCAAACAGCATTCTTACAAATTACATTACAAACCCATGCTTATTTCTCTACTCTGTAAAAAAAAATTGTCTTAGCACTCAACATCCTTTCATTTTCACTTTTCTTCTATCAACCCCCTTCCCAACCTCTTATTCATATAGTCGGCTCATTTTCATAGTATTTCGGTTGC